>JAYRCB010000007.1:905137-1069648 GCA_036026315.1 Trachelus stipa
AGAGGGAGACAGAGAGAGAGAGAGAGAGAGAGAGAGAGAGAGAGAGAGAGAGAGAGAGAGAGAGAGAGAGAGAAAGACTGTATTGTGACGGATCGAGAGACAAAGATGGAAATATAGCAGCGGAACGAACGCTTCTACTCGTGAACGACAGGGACAGAGAGAGAGAAAGAGAGAGACGGCGGACAATGACAGAAATGCCACACGCTATAGAGATATATACGTAACAACACAGCGAGAATGTGCCTGGCTGGCATGCAGAGAAGGACGTTCGGAGGACAATAGCTGAGGGTGCATTTTTATTCTAGGATGCCCGCGGAATTTCTAATGTTATGGGAGTGGTGCTTCGGAGGCTACCGATTACGATGACATTTTCACACTAGGTACGATTCCGAATGATTTTTTTTCTAAAGTAACGAATCTCGTACTACTTCGATCTTCCTTCAGGCTGTTATTTACTTATTGACCGAATATTGTATTTCGATGCGAGATTGTTATTTTTTTTATGCTTCAAGTCTACTCGGCAATTAACATTGAACGTTGATTTCGCCAAATCGTTGTTCCATTGGTCTTGATAAAGAGAAGGAAAATGTTACGAAGCCGACGCCGACACACCAAGAACGCGGTGAAACTGCGATGCAATTTACTGGCCGCTTTCGTGGTTTACATTTCTCACAGCGAATAGCCGCTGTATCTGGTTCTGCTGGTTGCCTTGACTCCTTCGTGCGCCATGCTGCTTTTCTATCTCACCCTTTTACTATGCTCCACAGGTCTTTACTGCTTGTTGTTCTCTCTCTGTCTCTCTCTCTCTTTTACATGTTACGTCTTTCCGCTCGCTTCGCGCATGCGTGTTTACCAATACCACGCGTACGTGCATTATACCAGCACAGTGTCCAAAGAGACTCGGCGCTAATGCACCATCTTCCCTCCGCGTACATTTATAACGTTTCCCCTTTGCCCCTCCCTCGCTCCCCCTCTCTTGCCCATTATAGGCCTGGGCAATGTAAGTAACTCGGAGAAGTTCGCCAGACATTCAAGAAGGTAAAACCTTGCGATAGGACGCGACCGTGACTCGTGGGAATTGATTTCATTATTCTTCATCTTCAAAGAAGTCGGATGTACCCGCGTTTCCCCTGTGGTTCTCTTACTTAAATTTTCTTTTCTTTCTTCCCCCCCTCACCGTTACCCATATCCATTTCTTGCTTGATCTCGCATCTCGCTGTGCGCGTCCATTTAAATACGACGTAGACACACTTTTGTTTTTTGTTTCGCGTCAAATAATCGCAACGTTCATGGTCAACGATAACGGGAGCAACTGTTTTACCGACAGTAGATAAAGAGCACTCGGCGGCAGTCACCTTGAATGAACGTCGTGAAACGTTTCAAGATACATAAACATCGTGCTCGCACCGATTTTTCGTACTCGTACGGTTTCGTTTCGACATCGGCTAGATAACGTATGGATACTATCGCGGATCCGCAAGGCAATTACCGTAGCTCGGGCAATCGCGTAAATATTTATCAAGACTTTTTCGTAGGAAGCGCCAACATCCTCGTCATTGGTATAGGTCAGGTCTTTTAGTGCCGAATACATTATCGATCCTCGCGAGGCTTCGCTACTGTCCGTACACTCTGTGGCTTCGTGGATCAACGCTAAGTCGCAGTCTCTTCGTGACGCCATTTTTTTTAACCCCACCTCCCTCTCCCTCCCTCCTAGCCACCGTCATCCCTCACCCTATTAAAACCCCCAACCACGCTATCCTCCCCTATACTTCGATCATACACAACGAACACTCAAACTGTCGTTTAAAAAATAATTCCCGTAAACAATACTCATCCGATCCACTATCCACGTTCCATCATTCATATAATTTTACTCGTTATTCGCATTCACTGTATACCCATTAGACCGCAACTCGTTGACCTTTCCGAGTGCAAGCACTTTTGTATGACGAACCGCGGTCAAGGCTCGTGTCAGTTTCTATTATTAGGGCGAGACTCGTTGCTCGCGAATAATCTTTTTCCTTTTCTTTCTACGGACGACGCCGTCCACTTTGATATTCGCTTTTCTTTTTTTCCCCCTTCCCTCCACGTTGCTCAACGCTCCTCCGCCATCTTGCTTCGTTTGCGCCGACGATTACCCGACGGCCTGTCTCAACCCGCTCGCTACGCCTAACGATTTGTTCGGAAGCGGGACGGGTCGGAGACGTACCACGGGGAATCGGAGGTTATCGTCGTGATAATTCACGTAGACCCGTATAATGTATTTCCGCGATGAATTTAAAACGCGCCTACAGCTCGCGGTCAGGAAACGGAGCATAGGGCTCTGCACTCCCGGTTGTTATTTAGTGTTGTGATACCGTCTCTGCCGGCTCTGTTGAGATACACTTCTACGCCGTACGTAAAAACATCCTGACACAGAGCCACAACACAGTACGTATAAGCCCCTCTTCGGTACGCGCACGATTCCGGACTTACGCACCGGCTGGCTGCGCCAGACAAGGTCATTCATAAGTAGATCAAGTTCAGCTAATAGTATTGTATTACAATACCTCGACTGTACGTTACCTCCTCTCGTCCTCGCCGACCCCGACCAATACCGGCCCACCCAGTCGGTCACCCGTTCTGTCCCTCCCACAGCCACCCACTGAACCCGTATGGCTATGCCGTAACAGTGCTTACTCGACCCGGTACGGATCTTGTTGTTTCCTTTCTATGGACGATTTTACCAATGCCTGTCGACCCCGTCGCCCTTAACATCCTCAACTGGCTGGGTACGAGTGGACTGGACGTTATCGAACCCTCGAAAGGCTGATTGGTCCTTTACCCATCTATGGAGTTATCGAGTTTGTCATTTTTTTTTCATTTGACTTTTTTTTTGAGGAGGTCCAATGGTCTGAAAAAAAATTTGGATATTCGCCTTTAGGGGACGAATCACGGATCTTGAGTTCTGTACGAATGGAGAATATAATTTATACGCTTTTAAGGCGGGGTGGTTGAATTGGGGTTGGCGGATTCTAATGACAGTCTCTGTAATGCTGGCTCTTTTTTGAACCTTTTGTTTCGCCTGTAATCAGCGAGTATAAATTTACTTTGTGGCGGTACCACAGCTCAAGTCGCTAGGAATTTCGGTATGGTTTCATGCCCAGCGAGGGTTTCGATGTATTTACAGCGAGTGGCAATACTTGTCCTTGGACAATTATTGATACACTTAATGATGAGTTATGTAATCGCTATTCATTGTTAACGCTTGGACATTAACAAAGGTGTATATGGTACTTGTGTGACAGAGAATGTATCATGAGCGGCTAGACATGCGTTACGATGTGTAACGTGTATACGTATATGGGTCATGTATAGTCGTCGGGTCGTGTGCGCTATTATTATATGTCGTTTGAAAGGATAAACGCATTATTTGATGCCGATGAACGGAATAATAATGATAATCACGAAAAACTTCGTTCACGCTCTTGTCCTTCGATGCGATTGCACGGATAAGCGATAAATCAATGCTGCGCTTGGGATTTCTTGAGAAAAAAAAATTGGAAAAAAATACGCGCGGAGAATTTATATTGATGACAAACCTTTATTTACGCGACAATAAGACCGCGTGGATTCGCCGATTCTGGGTTACGATAATGTTAATAATATTCGACGCGATGACTTGTCACTTTTATTCGCACGTATTCATCGCGGCTTTGTCCTTACTCGCGATCGAGTCGATAAGCATCGTAAGCAGCTTTTCTTCATCGAATTCACTTCGCTCGGTCGGTAATGCAGGCGGGTGTATTATCACGTGGTCGAAATTTACGGAATTTACAATCGGCTCGCTAAATTAATCCGGAGTCTCTGGTGCATTTCGATTAGAAGCTTGAATTATTTTTACGTCCTATCGTAAAGCGGTATTCGTTTGATTGAAATTTTTATTAGTTTATTACGCTCGTCAGGTATCATCGTGAAAGCCGAGAGGAACGTTAATGATCGTGCATTATTTTTTTCCACTAGAATCACGGGACTTGGAAAGATTGTCCGACGATAAACGAAACGTTCGGGATATTAGAACGTTATTGTGCAGTTGTAAAATTTTTTGTTCCAAGTGTCCTATATATGTGCATACAGTCCTTTCTATAATCTCCTGCTTGGCTGGTAATTGACACAGTGCACGGTCGCTGAGAAAACTGCTTACACGCCAGACACACGTATGAGTGTCAACATTTGTCCGGAAGTCAACTATAGGCATGGTGTCCGGTGTCGCCATATACGTAACGCATCGTGAGTATACGCACCGGGTGTTAAAATTGAAACGCGCAGACCCAGGAATACCGACTTCCTGCTGCGAGTCAACGACGCGCTTTATACGACACTTTTCAACCGGAAGTCGTCCAAGTGGGGGACTCCCTTACTCGAGCTACCGAGAAACCTGCGAATAGCACTTTTTTCATTTTACAATGGCAAAAGTTTTTTCTTTTTCGAAAACTTTTTTGTCGCTCTACAACAAATTATTTAGACGATCTACAATAACTTGATCGATTTTATCAAATTTATTCGAATTTTCAAATGATCGTTCACTTCGAACATTGTTTTTATTCGTGTATATTCGCTGCGGGCTTATTCGTATAGAATCTCGCGATATACTTTCATGGACTGCAGATCGTAGAAACGGCCTTTCCTTTCGTTACTATTACTATATATATACACACACACACACTACCAGACCTCCTTCTCTGACATACATAGATATATCCTGCTGGGAGGGCAACTCTCCTCTCTAGAATGCTGCGGCGTATTAATTGCAAGACATCAGATCCCGATGTGCATATTCGGAACTCGCAGTAATCTTCTCTGAAACGATTCGTGACTAATAATGAGGAACGAATGATGAATGATGAATGATGAATGATGAATGGCTGGGTGATGCGCGCGAGCAGTGAAAAAAGTCTTTAATTTTATCGCTGACCTTGACCATGAGGAGTATAGCAAATGACGATCATGCGACACGGAGGACACGTATGCGTGTACAGATACGAACACAGGAGCAGTGAGATTTACGGGTTGGAAGCATGTTCCGACGAAGTTGGATATGCGAGATGAAATAGGGAGGGAGGGAGGGAGGGGGGGGGGAGAGAAAATGCGACTGAATTTCAGGACACGCTCATGCGCGCAGTTAGGGTTCTGTTGACGTAGGTCTGGGCTGAACACTCTCCCCTCTCCCGCCTTCCCCTCGATGTCTCTGGGTGCCAGGCGACGCCATACGACGCCATCCGCCGCCACTGCACCCATATGCCTGCATATGCGCCACGAGCTGCGTCCCGTGTGCGTGACGTTGCTCGAAGGTGCGCATATCGCTTCACCCTTTCCTGGCAGGGTTTACTCGTGGGGAACTTGAAAATGTCACGCATTTGTTTCCTGGGATCTCAAAATTAATGAACGAAAATGAAATTCAGTTTTTGGAGCAATCGAAAAATTTAAGATTTTCGAACGTCGTGGTATAATGATTTTTCATTATTTTAGTAAAATTTTCGTTCTTAACCATGACCAGCTTTGATCGTTGATTCTTGTCGGTATTTTGATCACGCGACAACATCCTTGTTGTACGACGGTATGCTGTTGGTATACCTGTTCGTTGTTTGTGCTTTGATCATAGGGCGCGTTCACATAATAGAGCATTGAGCGTCGTAGCTGTCGCTCGCTACAATGGAGCCACTGTAATAAATGCGATCCTGTTTGGTGGCGAGGGAGAATTCAGGGAGGGAGTGCGTACCGGTATCGAAGGGTGCCACTTGGAGGGGGAATGAATTTATGATATCGTAAAGGAGAGAGAAAGTGCAGCGTGCACTTTGCACCGTATACATTATAGATAACAACGTGCTGGAATTTCTTGAACATCTGACGACACTGCTGGTAACACGCGCACTGGTGGAGCTTAACGTGAAAATTTGTTTGTCATTGATTCAGTGGTCGCGCGGGTGTTGGATATTTTTATATGAGAAAAAAAAATTAAATGACAAAATTTGTAATTACTTGATTAAAAGAAAAATGAATTTCACGTTTGTTTAATTGCGTTCGACTCGCAAAGGATGTCCCGGGGTAATTTCAATAGTCACGAA
This sequence comes from Trachelus stipa, assembly GCA_036026315.1. NCBI lineage: Eukaryota > Metazoa > Arthropoda > Insecta > Hymenoptera > Cephidae > Trachelus > Trachelus stipa. The sequence continues at coordinate 911,242 of JAYRCB010000007.1, forward strand.
CAAAACGAAGATTTCGAATAGTGCGCAGTACCATTTCCTTGTAAATTGACGTTCCCCTTTGACCCCTTGTGTTCCAGATGGTGGTAGAGGTCGAACTCCTGGCGAAAGAGGACGTCTCGACGCTCGAGGGCGATGTGGCTCAGTGGGGAAACTCGAGGAGGTGATAACAGCTTCTGACCTTCCTTTTGACCGTGTCGCGAGAAAGAGAAAGAAAATAGAAGAAGAGAGAACCATAACCTCTAACCTCTAACTCGAAAGGGGATTGACTTCTGCAAGCGAGAATAAAAAATTAACGGCGGACGTCTCGTCCACCTATCGACACACTTCTACCTTACAAAATATACCTCGTACCTACAAGTACCTTCATACCATTTTCACAGCGCAATAGTGCCTAGCCCCGTATGCATCGCTAATGTTATTAATTAAAGGATAAATAATTACAATTACGATAAATCGATTTTTGTCCGGTACCGTCACGTCACACGGACATACTACGGGCGCGTGCGCGCGCATCCCGCTACGCGCGTTCGTAAATGATATAGAAAAGAGCAGCGCGCGGTCTGGTCTCTGCTGTGAGAGTGAGAGAAAGAGAATATATATTGAAGAAATAAGAGAGAAGGAGAGGGCAGAGATACTCGAGAAACAGCAGAGAGAGAGAAAGTGGGATTTATGCACGTATACGAAAATGTGAGAGAGACATATTATTATACCGGAAAGACCGATAAACTGGCTTTACGTGGGGTCACCCGTTATAGATACTTGTTACATCTTCAATTTTGAACGCACCTACAAATTTACATTACTGCGAACGAATCAGGATAGCGAAGTACCTGCAGACAGATATATTTATTATAACGTTCTAGAGAAGGATACGCCGTGACGGAGTGTGAAATCGCGTTTGTGTGTGCGACGACTAAAATTATACACGACTAAGTCTACTCTATATACGAGAGATACCTCTACTCAGCAATAGCGAGGCCCGTTCTACAAAATACGAGATCAAGGTATGTCAATTGTCCTTTTTTAATCATTCGTTAATATTAAGGCAATTCATATCCTGAACCTTTAGGCTTTGTATGTTCGCGACGTTTATTGTGTATTCGGTGATTTTTTTTTTTACGCGGAATTACTGGGAAATTCACGGTCCGACAATCTTTCGGAGATTGGGAGTCTCTTAGTTATCAGAGTTATTTTTTATTGTTAATGCTCCGCTTTCGCTCTACTTCGTACGTGTCTTACGAGAGACTCGCTCCGTTCGCGTCTGACCCAGTTGCATAACGCCTGGACGCAAGCTCAGCGATAGTGAAAACTTCTTGTCAGACGACGAGAACCGTCTTGTTGGATTCTTTGACAATGTATCGAATGCTTATTGAAATTCATCATTTACTAGCTGTACGGCCGTTCAATGAATGGACGAGTCATGCTATTGTTATTAGTGACGATTTTTATTTTCAAACTTTTCTACGTTACTATCGGATTCTCATTATTGACTTGTAGACAATGCAGCTATATATAGTGAGAGATAAAGAAAGAATGCTTACGCAAGGTGTCACTATAACCAGTGGTCATAAATATATCGTATGATTTATATGTATACAGTCCGTTGCGCGAAACTTTGGTCGCACGCTCCATTCGTCCCGTGGAACTTTACGTCTTGGCTCGTCGGACCCGTGAACCCAGCTTTACGCCAGCGTCAGCGCACGTCCAGTAATAACGTAAGACGCTTTGCTCTAGGAAAATGTGTCGGCTGTCACGTGACATGTCCACATTGACAGGCCAAGATATTCTTGCGAGTGGTTGGCGATGCTCCCAGCATCGCGACGCCTTCCACTCCCCTCCCACCTTCTTCGTTCCTCGCTCTCGTGTAATACAGACTTTGGATACCGTTGACCCATTTCGATGCACCCACGTCACGATTATGCAACCTTCCCCGAATTATTAGTAATCACCTGCGGTTTATCCTCAAAAGTTAAAATCGTCTTTTCTCTGACCCCCTCGCAAGCCCCCGGATCATCTGAAAACTTTTGTTTGTACATTTTTTAATTTTTTTTTTTAAATCTTTTTCTCAGTTCTCATATCGAGTCCTTTCACGCTTTCTGCGCATGCGCGGCACGTGCATCCCTACAGAGACCCCAGAGTTCCTCGATATGTCCGCGACGCATATAGTAATTTCCGTCTGTTTTTTTTTTGTTATCGACGCCAAGGACCTTGCCACTCGGCAACGTGCACGAGAAACGAATAAACTTGTATGGAGGTCGAAGCCCGATACGATATACAATATGTATCTGCGCACTGTTGGCCAACCTGGCTAGGTAGCCCATTCGCGCACGTGTCTTCGTAGAGGAGAGAGCAATGTAAGCGCACTGTAACCTACGTATGTGGACATACGTGCATATATTAGACACCGCTCGGTTGCGACACTTGTTTTGTGACCTGAATCCCCTGATTCGCTCTCTGCCCACTACGTCTTCTCGTGTACCGACTCGACGCCTAACGACGTCAATCCGTCTAGTTCGACACAGATCGTGTCACGTGGGGTTCCGATGAGTTACGATGATCAGTTTTCTTTTACCGTCACTTTCGTTGTGTTTGACATTCCACATCGATCGTCTATTAGTTTCAAATTTTTACGCGCTTTTGTCGATTTTTCAACCGGAAGTCCTTTCAATTTCCAGGGATGCCAATAGGATTGTGCAGCTTATCGCTGGGAACGCTTTGATAATGACTTATCGCGTGTCGTCCCAAGCACGTGTCAAATGACTACGTACAATCGTGGATGCAGGTTTTTGGGTGACACCGGCATATGAGATTGCTGAACTCGTAGCTGGACGAAAATTTTTTTTTGCTTTGACCAGAACGAGTGTCGAATGTTCATCAGGAACTATGGAACTATGAAAATTTGTTAACTGCATCCGTTCGTGCAGACTAACTGTTGACTCTTTCGGGAAGCATGTATGACGGACGCATAGGTTTCGTGCGGTGACGGAGATGAAGGTACGGTCTCTTTCTTTCTCTTTATCTCTACCGCCTTTCTCTAGCTCCTCTCTCATCCTCTTTTCAAGCCTTGAAACAACCAGACTATGATGCTGCGAGAGGCTGAGAAGTACTGAGACTGTATTGATTTCTACTCGGCCTGTCTGGCTGCAGTCTAGTCCATATCCGGTGCTCTTCATACTCTCGTACTATATATATGTGTATACGTGTATATTGCTTGGCTACATTCCTACCCACCTACCTACATTCATCCACCTATCGCGTCCTAAACTTCAATTCTGGTCATCGCCTTGACAATTTGCGACCCAGTCCACGTGACACCTCAGCTTTGTTATACAGGATCATTCGGGGATGCTGGTAATGATCGGTGAATTTTTTTTTCATGCGATACTAGAGGTTATAGCGCTGCTGAACTTTATCGGTGTCATGTGAGCGTTTAAAAAAATATTTCGGATCTTTACGTCGTTCAGGTAATCCCAATCTGTCAAGTCGCCGCGACGCGCACATACACGGCGGGAAATTCAAACTAGTCGAACAATCGGTGCATCATTGACCGCGACCTGTCGTAAATAAGCACCTGAATCGGACGGTGTTGCGCTCCGTTGATTATTTTGAACTTTGTACGGCAACCCGTTTGCGCGTATAAACGTCCATGACGGTGACTCTTGTTTATGGAGGATTACGTCACGATTTCATCTGCGTAACGTACGGCAACTGTCAGTCGTTAACCGAGCAATTGAGAGTTCATTAATGGATCGGTCCATAGCAGCATCTCACTGGCATCTGCTTCCTTGTACTTTCCAAGAGTCTCACTCTTAGATTTATTTACGTGGGGTAAATCTCTTTTTAGACTTTTTTTAAAATCTTAATCCGATAAAAATGTTTTTGTCGTACCTTGCCATTTTCGTGATGGTAAATTGAAGGAATTTCTTTTTTTTTCTTGTCTATTTTTAAGGAATTTATAAAATTTGTATATTTTGACTTTTTATAGCGCTCGTAATTACAATTTCTTGGAGTTGTCTTTGTTTTTTTTTTGATGGTATCACGCGTAGGTATTAATTTGCCGTTCGGCTTGTTTATCGTCCATGTCGACCACTACGGTACGTTCGTGTAAACTCCTAGGATTCTTTGAGTTCGCAGATAAAAGCTATCCCGGTTATGCTCGCTATGCCGGCGATGCGAGGGCATCTTGAATAATGCAGCGCTGCCTGTCTATTTATGTCTTGAAATCAATACGTACCTACATCGGGAGAGTGGAACTTTGATGAACCAGTACCTGCAATACTTTTGAGTAAAGAATTGATGGCAGCGGCGATGCGATTGTTACGTGCTGGCATGGTTATTATTATTGCACGCTACAACCCACGCATAAAAGACGATACACTCGTCCTTCGAATAATTCATACAATAAATATACTGCCGTCCAACCCTTTGACACTGGGTCACTGGTTGTCTCGTTGGTTTCCTCATTGTCCATGAGCATTCGAATAAAATCAAATAGAAAAGATCGAGTTTATGGTTTTTTTAAAATCGAGAGGTTGAAATTGACATTTTTTAAATCTTTTTATCGCGTTTTATATATCGAAACGTTGGATCTGAAATAATTTTGTTTCTTTACCTTGGCACTTCCGGTTCCCAATTCCACGGCATTATACGTCGTTGCATTGAAAATCCTTGAGCTACGCGTTTACCTGATTCGTGACTTTTGCACTTTATTGCAGATAGTCTCTTTTTACGGATTCGACTGTTTGGGTCTGTCGATCATTTTGGGTACTGTTCTGTGATGAATTTTTTTTTTTTTTTTTTTTTTTGGTACTACGTATCAATTACGTAAGTCGAAATTTTTGTAATTATGTCAGAAAGCTACTTAGATTTTATTTTGTAGTCGCTGATCTGACAAGGTTTTACTTTACGGCCGAGCAAGATCGCGTGACCGGTCACTCGAGGTGCGGGCTGAGAGCGAAAAATCATAGTTCGACCAAATTGTGTCACGTCCGTACCAACGGGGGGATCAGCAATAGCTGCGCAGGATCTCAGCGAACGAGGTTGTACGAGCGCAAAGCTGTGCCCATGAAACTGACGGCATAGTTGCAACTTCTTTTTTTTTATATATTTTTTTTTCTTCATCGCTCATATGGAAACTGGTCTGTTGCGACGAAAAGTGTGAGTGAACAAGATGACCCGAGTATGGAAGGCTGCACTATCGATCCCAGCCGTGTGGGCGGTACCTACTCTCATACCGACTCTACAATCCCTTACGCAGAAGTTCCCTCTACGTATATACATATATAAATACCGAGATAGTTTCAGTGTGGATGCACCTTTTCCCTCGGGCTACCTATACTCCTCGCTTCTTTAATTTTTCAATGCTCCACTCTTCGACCGTTCCCGTCGGCACGAAATTTCGCTCAGCTAATTTCGAGCTGGACATCACCGTTCACTGCCTATATCCATTACCTACCCTCATACGCACGATCGATCGACTTGGGGTCCTAAATGCAAACTGACGACGTATCAAATTTTTAATACCTATCGTATTGCCGTCATTATTTTTATTCTTTGTTATTCTCATTACCGACACTTTATATGTCAATCGTTCGAAGCTCCTGTTACGCGACGAGAAACGCTTGTTTAGTAGATTGAAAAAAGAAAATTTTTCAAACGGGTTAAGGTCCGTGATATTTAATAAGGTAAAATTCGTCCGACCCAATGACGATTAAGATTGTTCAATGACAATGATCGTCATCCGGCGCACGATTCGCCGAATATTATTACCGAAGGTCCTCGAACGCGGTTGAATCTAGGCCAAGGCGAATTTATACGTGAACACTGATGGGATCCAGCAAGAACAATATTGATCGTATACGTTCGCTTTGAATGTAATAATTATTTTTTTTTATGTAACAATATATATAGGTCAGTCATTCATTTCCGTTCTCATGATCGATGATTTTATTTTTACGTTTCCTTTCGACACTCGCGTACCTGTGCAATATACCGTCGATCAATTTAGTCTCGCCAAGAGGAACAGAGGTTCAATGAAAATCAACGTCAATAACAATAACGACAAGTGTTCGTCGATAGGCTCCGATAAGGGTTGGAAGTAGGTCAGCCAAACTCGTACCGATTTTCAATATCTCCTACCCTCCCCTTGATTTACCTTCATTCTTATATAGTATAACCAAGCTCTTTACATTTTTTGACAAAAGTCCCTCGCGATCCTCCTGGGATTTTGCCCAACGGCCGATCAACTTTAAACAACGGTTCAACATCAAACGCAGACACAACGTACTCGCCTCTTCTCTATCACCACGGTCGATGATCGCTCGTCGATCTTCCGATCCGAAGACCGCTCAATCCTCCCAAGCACGTTCGGTATTTCTGGCCGAGCATCAGTAAGCTTCGCCTTGCACTCCGGCCGCTTCTTCGTCGACTTCTATAATAGGAGTCCGTGACATCATTGCGTTGCGTCACCTTTCGGACGAGCGAAGTCGTTGGGATCTTCTGACAATGGGAGCGAGCACGTGTCCCCCTCTCGGGGTCCTGTCGGCCTCGCTGCTACGTCACTGTAAAAATGCGACGGCAGCGCCGCCGCGCGGCCTGTACCTCAAATACGCTCTACAAAGGGCATACGCGCAATCTGCTTCGAAATCTTCGCGGGAAACTATAGCTACTTGCTTATACGCATACAGAACTCGGGAAAATTTAAATATACTTGGTATTCTTTTCTTGGTATTTTTTTGAACTTTTTTATGTATTCACAAATTCATCGGACACGTTCACAGCCGTCGACCTATACCCACCACTCTGACTCTGGTGGCAAGTAGGTTGAGGCTTCGCCGATCTCAAATGTGGCCTTGTCCCAAAAATTGCGACGTCGGTGCACGTACGGATACCAATCCCCAACGTCAATCTCACTTTTACCAACCTTACAAATCGGACGATTATCCTGCATTGCGGATTATTTCTGTGTATATATATAATCCTGGGTCGCCCTTTGTCCGCATTACGAAGCCCTTTCTGGCTCCTTGGTACTAAGAAAACTCCTTGTTCTCGTCGTTCACGATGTTATCCAACCTGGTAAACACAGAAGTTGTGCGTCTGTTGCTACCAGAGACGTAAGAGTCTTTTAGTCCCATATGTCCTTTGTTCGTAGGGACGACTAATTATAGCGTAATAATTAAGGTTCGTAATTTCCAGTAAACCTGTTAGGGACTCTGTGTGACCTTTTATCATAATAATCATAATTAGTACAAATTTCGAGTTTAATTACAATATTCGCATTATTTTCATCTACTCGTCAATTTACGTTATTCACTGTATTTTCCTTGTTACAGGTGAGAGCTCATCCCGATGTGATTACGAATGGCGGTGAGTTAATGCGTTAGATTTTGTCCTATGGATAAAAAATTGCGTAAAATTATTTACGCCCGTTACGAATTTATTTCGTGACTCGAAGTAAACGCTCTTTTTATTATCGATCGATTTTCCACGTTTATATTCAAATAAACTGTTAGGCATTCTTTTTTTAAAAATTTTTTTTCGTCCAATTTTAATAATCGAAAGCTTTTCACGGGGAATCTACGTTTTATGGACATATTGACTCGTCGAGTAACTCCCTGAGACAACAATCGAAAGTTGACTATGTTAATTGTGCTCTGAACTCGTGACGATAAACAAACTCGAAAACGCTTCTAGTTTCCGCGCGATAATTTAAACGACCTTCGTTCTGCTCAATAGAATATAGAAACTTGTTTAATTAGTTCACTGTCATTAAGTAGTACATTGCTATGCTTATTATCAAAAAACTAATACGGACTCATTGATTCAATAGAACAATTCGCTGTTGGACTCTTTAAACTTCTACTGTTCTTCTCTCTCACTCACGATGTTTCTTTTACGTCCTTTTCTAATCTCTTACCCGCCATCTCTACATTCCGTCTTCTTCCTTTTCTTCTTTTTCTTCTTCCTCCTCTTCTTCTCTACCTCCTCATCTCCGCCTTTCTCATGGTCAACAGCATCGCCACGCAGTTAACTCTCACCGTCTACCCACGCTAAATTCACGGCGATGCTTGTCTCTTATACATATCCTCACAGTGCGAACGTTGCTTAAGTACCGTTAAAGCTCGCTACGAATTTAACGTCGCTGCAAGCGTTATCCATTCGGATCGGTTTTTTTTACCTGTTATTGGCATTACGATAAGAAGACACGGGGCGTTGCGAAACGTTTTTAATATACGCGTAAAGAAAAGAAAAAAAAATATTTTTCATCACTCGCACTGAAATCGTCCTATAATTAAAAATAGATAAGTATCCTCTCGTGCTTTCTTCATTATCGTTGAACTCGTCGTATAGGAACGTCAACAGTCACGATTAATAATTACTGACGATCGCGTATATAATTGCTCCAAATGGCGTAAGACTTTTGTTTGATGCATCTAAAACGTGAAAACGCCCTGCGAGAGAATCTATTGCTGTGTATTTAAAAACAACGCCGTCCCGACGACCTCCGTCGGTTTGTCCCTATGACGGTCAGGCCCTTAAACGCGAAAGCTTATTTGAGCAGCTGCGCTTTCTGCCGGGAGGGCTGTACGGGGCCAGTTTATTTGTGCCAACACGGCCGTCTTGTACGTTTCCCGGCATACAACGCGCATACGAGGCTACGACGCCGGAACCTGCTATAGTCACGTCCGACGCTCTGTGTATAAGCAGCCTGCGACGAGGCAAACGGCGAACCCACCGATGCGCGTTCTAAATATGTTGGCGCACTCGGCTATTTCCAGGCTGAATAACCCAACTGCGTTCGGTACGTATGTACAGTGCAGTACCAACTTTGTATACTGACCTCGCTATAACAGTAAGCACAGTGACGCCAGCTAAAGGTATTTCTTACGGTGGCATTATTTTCATTAGTCGCTCTTCGCACGTGATATCATGATAATTGACGGAGACTGCAGTTTACAATACTCGTTAGGACAGCTGAATAAATTGAACGGCGTTTTTTTTATTGTATAAATAAATCATATGACGTCGGTGAGCTCGAAAGTGTAGTTTTTGAAAATTCTTTATCAATCAATTGCTACAAAATATTGCTTATCCATACTCCAAGCATAGAGTGCAGGTATATGTACGAGGTGGTCGGTTCATTAATTCATTAGCCTTTAAAGACAATTTTTTTAATGCACCTATTTCTTCTTGACCGAGTGCAACCCGGTGCATGGGTGCGATTGCAGCGTGCCGAAAGTGTGGCGATTATTTTACTTTGTGGACAAAATCCCAATAAGCTTATCCTTGACCATGGGTATGTGTAACGGTGATGTCATAATATGGAAGTTATTTTAATATCAAAGCGGCGCTATTATTAGCCGGCGCCGATATAACGAGTGTAAGAATGGTGCAGGTCAGTAGAGTGTGGAGATAAACACTTTCGGCACTCGGGTTCTACGTACGTCGACTGGATGGCGACGTCGGGCCTTGCTCGAAAAAATATACTTGGGACGGTTCGTTATACGCGGAGCAACTATTTTCGGGCGACCTTGAAAACGATCATTACCGCCGCGTCAAGGAACGGCAACGTGACGACCATTATACACGGTGTCAATGATGATTCTGGATGGCTTCCTTTAGGCTTCGCCGTTTGGGTTAAATATTTAACGTCTGGTTCGGTGGAGGAAAAAAATGGCAGAAGCACCTCTCGGTGTCGTTCCATTGCTGGAACTACACCTGCCAACATATGGGCTCAATGGTACCTCTATACCTGTCACGCTATTATGGCATCATACGTATGCATATTACATATGATATATGATTGCCTTTGAGGTACTATTGTCCGAGGTCAGAGGACGGATGTGACGTTTTGTGAATTATTTTTTTTTATTTTTTACTCGGGATGTAACGGTGGGTAGTTGAGTCTTTTTTGGCGACTGCACTTTGGGATTTTGGGGGAAAAAATTTATTTTTTATAATTTTTAATTTAATATTCAATCGACTGGATAAGATTTATTCTATCGTTATGTAATGTATGTTTTTATATTTATCGTGTCGATGGCGATTGATAAAACGATAAGGAATACTTTGGGAAAGCCGATTAGTCCTGGGCGTTGATACGTCCGATGAAAGTAAATTGTGATTTGTGTTGTTTGTGGAATATTTTTTTTTTTTCATATAATGCTTATTGTAAGTAAAATTTATTTGCGGAATCGTGATCTTTATGGCTTTTTGATGATTATTTATCGACGTAGACTCCTGGTCTTGGGACTCTAACGACAGGCCATTCGCTCGTAATTACAGTAGACGTTAATCAATTATGTCGTGATCATTCTGAACTGTTGACTTTTGCGTAATCGGCCGGACTCGTAATTTTGGCTATTATTAACAGTCGGGATACGATATTATAGTAGTCGTTAAAAATAAAGCAAAAGTCATGGCGATATTGAAATTGCTTGATCGCATGTAAAGGCTGACGGTGTCGTATGAATTTAATAGCGCTTCACGAATAATACACATATATATATATATATATATATATGTATATATGTGTAACGTACGATATATTATATTCCTATGTCCATTAAATGCGTCGACTACACTCGAACGTTAATAAATTCACTGCAGGTCCTAAAAGTTTAATGACCCAGACACGTCCGAAGAAAGCCAATGAATTTATTATACTCATTTTACATTATTTCACGTTCTCCGTTAATGTAATTAAAACGCGAGGGAATGGCTTCGACCGAATTGACGTGAAAAATAATTGAACGTGTTTTTCTCGTGACTAAACTGATAAAAAAACAAACAATTGTACGAGTGAAACGACACTGGAACGATTAAATGCCGTGTGGCAGCGCTTACCTCTTTTCTTTATACGCACACGAGAGTATCGGTATAATGGATATCAATAAAAAAAAAGGCCACTCGAGTACGAAAAATTTATACGTTCCGCCATTCTCTTTTTTTTTCCGTCAACAATTAATTACGTCGAACGCACCATATCGCAAGAGCCGTCATAATGTTATCGCGATAACAAAAAAGCCAAAGATATGTCAAAACACTTTCGTTGATCCTAGTACATTATTTCGGTGCGAATCGATCTATTATTAAAATGCATAGAGCCAGCTGGAATTTTCAAGATATAAAAATATCCCTTATCACGTAGTGAAAAGTTAGATAATCAATCACGTAACGTCATAGACCCCGTCTAGTTAAATCCTGAAGGAACTAGGATTTCCTGGAGACCAACGTTAGCCTTGCTCTATGAACTAGGTCGTCTCGTAGTAGAGTCGGAGCATTGACAGACAGGGGTAGCTACCCCTCTGAACTCTTCGAGGCTAACGTGTACTCCCTCTGCCTCCCTTCCTATTCTATATCTTTCTCACTCGCGCAGCCTCTTCCCAGGTTTACATACCTAAAGAGGAGCCAGGGAGGTAGGCAGGCTAGAACGTTCCCCACACTGAGGTGGTGAGTGGCTATCTGGGTGGCTGGATGGGTTAGATGGCTGGCTGGCTGGCTGGCTGGGGTGGCTAGCTGGCTCTGCCCTAGTTGCATTGCGCATGCACTGTGGGTGCAGAACATCGTGCTGCTAGATGGACGAATGGGGGACGCAACAAAGAGAAAAATCGATTACCATGCTTCCAGAGTGGCAGAGTCACGTCCACTAGAGAGTACAGTACGTTTGATAAGGAAATTTCGAATCGCCCTGGAATATTTCTCTTTGATGCATTTATATAGACTTTTTCTTCTTTATTTAAAATTTTACTTGGATCCTACCACCTGTGCTTCGTTTTCATTCATTTTTCTTTATCCACTCGAAACAATGTTTTCGCTCATCACGACCGCCTAACAGGCACGTAGACTCGACGATATACATTTTTCAGGGTATATACATACTGTATATAAGAATCCTTTAAGGATTAGGTATTTTTAGACACGAAATTGGATTCAGTGGTACAGGGTAATATTTAATTATTTTATACTAAAAATCGTCATTGTTGCGTCAGACTGGCTTCTATACGCTAGTTATATACTGCTACAATTTCCCTGTATGACGTAGACGTATTGCCTTTACAATAAACGAAGCATATATTTCAACAGCGTGCCAAAACTTTGCAGCGGATTCGTTTTCACTCGGAGACATTTATTCGAAGTCAGCAAAACATCTCTTCTTTCATCTCAACTTTCTTCATTTCGTCCTAACGAGGATACAAGAGTCTGTACGAGTCAGCGTTTTCTTCCGAGTCCGATCTCTTGCTGTCACGAGTCCCTGGTGTCGTTATCAACATTATCTTGCTTTTATCTTCTCCGTCGGTGAGTATTAGGCGCGTATGTAAAATCAAGGGTGAACTCGGAGACTGATTAATCGAAAGTGCCAACGGGAAAGTGACGACGGTTTTGAGGTTAGAACGCTTACTTCGCGTACACGTAAGACCCAAGGTAATATTACAAATCGTTTGAAACGAGATTGACTAAAGGTCCGTTCACACGTATCGCAATCGAGCGACACGTGAGCCGTCGCTCACGTTTCGAGTCGTAAGTCCGGTCTTAAGTGCACCCGGTCCAATCATGGGCACCTCAGGCCGTGCAACCTCAGGATCAGGAAATCTCGAGGACGTCCAGGGGGTGAGATTGGGGGGGCGAGGGGGGGGTCGAAGAAGGAAAGTCTCACAGGGGGAGTAAACGTGGCGCGACAAGGTGCGAAACTTGATGGAAGACACGTGGAACGATGGGAGGGGGGGGGGAGGGGAGGGTGGAGAGAGGAAGGGAGAACAGTAGAGAGAAGGAGAGGAGGAGGTGAATGTCATACCGCAGTGAGAAGAAGAGGGACAGGGCTAACTAGCCGGTGGTGCAGAATCGATTTGATGCCCCAGTTACTGGCTACGATAGCTGAGCTGGGACGGAAGGAATACCGGGATGGTTAGAGAGAGAGAGAGAGAGAGAAAGGTGAAAGGTGAAGGGTGGAGCTGGCAACGCTACTGCCTGCTGGTTGGTGGCGGAAGGTGGCGGCGGGATCTTGGTGCTTGGAGGTTCGTTCTTGGGACGTGAATCTCAAAGCGAGGACAGGCATTGAGCTAGATGCTCTTTCTGCCTGCAGAGGCAGGAGAGGTAGGAGACCGTGGCCCTGGACCAGCGTCTTACCTCTTCGCGAGACTTCGCCCCTGTAGCTGCTCGGGGTCGCCAGGACTCTAACCTAGATTGGTACTACACAGCTTGTGGAATGGGGAAGGGGTGGGAGGGAGGGACGGGGGGAGCTTCGCTGTCGGGACGGTGCTTCTTCTTGGAGGGAGGAAGAGAGAGAGAGAAGGGAGAGATCTTGGACGCAGTTGCAATCTGGGATGCTGCGATTTATACTCCTGACACTGTGTTAACTTAACAAGGTCGCGCCATTAATTATATCGATATAAAACTCTTTTTCTTTTAATTAATACCTACCTTTCGTATCGATCGCGTTAATCGAGTTAGTCATGAGAGTCAAAAAATGATTGGCCGTGAATTTTTGATAATTTGTATCTATTGACCCAATAACGAGATTCTGTAAGGATTAAGCTGTTTTTACGTAATCGTGTCATTTGACGTGCACAGGTGCGTGACCTCTTACGTTTTTATTACGTAACAATCCCGTAGACCACAGCGTCCGTTTCATTGCGAGATACCGACGATGCCAATGGCGTCACCGACGACGACGACGCCGACGTCGACGGCGATTCAGAGCCGCCGTCCGATGGACTGGGGCGCGGAAGCGGGGTTCGAGGCCAACTCCGTGGGGTGGGTCAGGGTTAGTGTCGGAGGTTAGGTTCTCTCTGCTCGGCGACCGGAGAGAGTGGACCAGCCAGTCGATCGATAATGCACGTACGAGTTTACTGGAAACCAGTGTTTTTATGCATCTCAGGCTTGCGCGCATAAATTTGACATTGAAAGTTTATTATTGGAAATAAAAATTTTCTTACTAAAAAATTTTACCTCCTCGAATAAAAATCACCGATCGATTCGTGTAATTGTTTTCGGGAGCCACCAAGGACTCGTAAAGAATATATCCTGTGACGCTTGAACGTTACTCGAAAATAATATTTTCACGTATCAGGTGCGTACCAACCTCGGCGTGGTACCCGGTTCTTAACACGTTATTAATAACCCGAACGAGCGAACCCGAAGGCACCTGACCTTTCGCGCGACACAACTCTCGTCAGAGCTCCTTCCAATGAGCGCCCACGTGTCTCAACGTGACCGAGATTCGAGTCGAGTTTCCAAGTACACTGGCAATAAATTCCCTAGGATTTCCACAGGAGACGAACCGCGTACAAGGACTGTTAGTTTCGGTCCGAATGTCGCGTTTAAAATTTCGTCGGTTGGCTAACCTGTTATTAATAAAGTATAGGTCAGTCGGTTCGCACGGCTCTCACTCTGGATGGTATTAAATAGGAGAACCACGTTCACCGGGCAAACCAGGTTGTCGGACACGCGTGTCACGTACACTCAGCGACGGGCAGGCCAAGACGTTGTTGCCTGCCTGCGTAGCCGCGAGGCTCGTAAACATAAAAGACAAGGATACAGAGATAACTCCTACTGTAAAGTAATCGCTATTCGCGTTCTCGGAATACGATCGTTCCAAGACTGAATGCGAAAGTGGCTGAACGTGAGCTCTTCGATTTTGAGGTTAGAATACGAGACTAATCTTAAGATCGAGATTTCGCATAAAACTTACGCGAGACTCGCGTTTTACGTATACAAAATGAAAATTGACAAAAATTATACAAAATTTTCTTTATTCACCCCATAAGTTATCATCTTTTACCTCCGATCGGATTAGGTTAAATTTTTTTGAATTTTTGTCATTCGGTCACGTGTCTCACGCTGCTCCGATTTAACGATCAAGGTCAATCTCTCACGAGTCGAAAGTCCGAACTGTCGTTTCGGGGAGGTCAATGACATTTAATTGACAACGCAAATATTTTAACGCAATGTGATTTCTTTCTGTCACGGCGTGTGGCTTCAATTACATGAAAAATTCGCGTCACGGGTTCACGATGGGAACCAACGAAGTTCGAGCGCGTCGACTAAGAAGACACTTATTTACCGTGTTTACCAAACCGATCATCTTACTTAACTCTCTGTCTCGTTTGATCTCTGAGATTTTTCAAACTCGCGTCTTACGTGTATAATTTGCAAATTCGCCAGCTACCGGTTTCAGACGGCGGGACATAGATTTTTCGATACCGCCAGGTTAGGACGTGGGCTCAGTGACACGAGGAGAAATAAAGAAAGTTGTCGGAGGAGTTGCGAGATCATTGCGTCATGGAATGACTGAGTTGGTTGGTCGGTTGGCTTAGTCTATCTTGGATAGAGGATTTCAGGTATAAGGCGGAGCGAGGAAAGGCTCTGGCGAAGTGAAGTAATGGCCGAGGTATACGGTGTCAGGAACCGGACGCGGCAGCCTGTAACTCCCGCGTAGAACCGACAACGGTACTGCGTGATCGGAATTCATATTGGTCATCCAAGTTCCTGCCGCTTTTATTCCTCATGATCTATCCGTATGTCTATACGTCACGTTCCACCTGGACGTTACCGAGGTACTGGACTTCGATGTTCCAGTTTGATCATCGATTGAGTCGTACGTCAAGACCGGTCGCGATATAAAGTACCTTCGTATACGAGTGACAGTCTGAGCTTGTAAATCCTTGGTACCAAAGAGAACTCGATCGTAAGGATTGACAAGGATCGATCATTTTCTGTCTTTTGGGGATAGTGGGCCAGTGGTGCATACCGATCGACGTATATATATTCTTAATAAGCTACGTGATAAACAAGCGGTCCGATTCGAGGCGACTGCACGCCGTTCGTTTTTTGGGGCCAGTCCCCGAGTTCTTAGCTGCGTAGAAAGTTGGGGCCCCGGACCTTATCCCCTCTCGTTCTCCCATGCCCCCTCATCCGGTACGTACTCACGGCTTTCGAGCTCTGGTGGGGGTCCCTGGTCCCACAGTTTCGGCAACTGCGTCACGGTGCCAGGTTCGCGTCGTGTTGCTACCGTTAGTACTTATTTAGATTTTTGACGTTTCCGTAAGTTAAGCGCCGATCTTTATAGGACGTCTTCAGTGGTGTTTCCATGGATCGACTGTACCTTCGTTTAATCGACGTCGGGTTTACGTTGAGCTAGATGCTGTCGGGATCGCTCGCGAAAATAGACTGGTGGCTGGTACCATATGAGAGCGAAGAGACGGTACCACGTGACAGGCGGGAATTTTAAATTATTTCGTGGAGCGTTTTGATTAATCTGTCGATCTTGATTGTATGTTTGTTGTTATTGTTGTACTTCGGTATTGTGCTAATGGGATTGGTCGCGGTGTCGTGTTACAGATACCTCGGAAGGCAGACGGGTGTATAGTCCCGGAGGAGAGTATGCAAAGGGAAAGATTGGACGCTCACGTCAAGATGCGATAGGATTTCGAGATCATCGTAAGAGGATCGCCGAGGAATCGCCGAGGAATCGCCGTAGGATCTGACAGTCTCTCCTCGTAGCCAGAGAAAGCAATTCCGCAGGATTCTGCGGGACGAGAGAGCCGCCGCTCCCATTGGTCGAGTCGACTCAAGGTCTCACGGCGGAAAAGTAGCAGAAGCAACAAGGCAAGAAGCATCGGCAGCCGAGCCAGCCAGCAGCGCCGCCGCCAGAAGCAAAAGGATCGGCGACGTTAGCGTGGCGAAGATAATCAATGTGAAATCTCGAGCGTGCGTCTATGCGGGCTGAGAGAGAGGGATAATAAGATCGTAAGAAAGGAGAAGAAAAAGAAAGAGACGCAGCAAGACACGGGGAAAGAATCTCGTGCTTGGGGTGTCAGGTGGGGGGAGGGGACTTATTTTTCGTTTAACCAGACGTCAGTGAGGGGGGACCCAAGAGGATCGAAGACCCGCACGGAGATCGAGGTGGGTTCGGTGCGGGAAATATTTGGCGCATGCCGGGATAATCGAGAGTCGTAGCCACGGGGCAGCAAGTGCCGAGGGACGAAGGGAAGAGGAGGGGTGGTGCGCGAGGGAAGAAAGAAGAAAAGGCGAAGTGGCAAGGTGAAGGAAGTGGTGTGTGAGAAGTGGTGTTTTAAGTGAACAGTGAGAAAGGTGCGGTGGCACGTGGAGCGTACGAGGAATTTTTTTTAGTGGAAAGGGAGCAGAGTCGTAAGGTAGGACTCGCTGGTGAAAAAGGAAGTAGAGACGGTAGCAGGTCAGGGCCGGCGAGAGTGCGCAGGGCGGGAGGAGAACTCGAGTCACGGTGGCCAGCTTAGTGAGCGGCAGCGTCGCGGTGCGGTACGATGAGGCGTCGGGGGTGGTGGGGGCGGGGGGCGTCGTACTGGCCCCCGCTACCAGGTTAACTCCCTCGAGTATGGAGACTTCAGAGGGTCCGAACAGTGGGCCCGCCGGGGCCGCCTGCATCAAGGCTGAAACCCCTGAGCACCTTGCTGGCACCTCGACGGTCTCTGGCACCCCGGTGACCACCGTCACCGGCTCGGTCGGTGGTAGCAGAGGACTCTTTGCCGGGATCGCCAGCAGCAATAAGCGACCGCGACCGGACGATTGGCTTGCTCCCAATAGCCCAAGCTCGCCCCAAGGACCCCTGCCGAATCAGCATCTGATCTATACGACGCCGCAGCAACAACTTCAGCAGCAGCAGCAACAGCCACCGGCGGCTCATTCGAATCCTCAGGTTCAGAGCCAGCAACCTCCGCCGCCGCCACCGAACAACAATGGCTACGCGAGTCCCATGAGCTCGGGCAGCTACGATCCTTACAGTCCCAACGGTAAAATAGGTGAGTGGCCCCCCTTTATATTTTATTCTATCATTTTTCACCCACTGCTCGGATAAACATCTCATTCTTTATCCTTCTCGCCCTACCGTTCCTCGAACTTACTCCGACACCGTTATCGTGTACCGTGTAGCCGTGTGCGAAGGATACTTTCCACTTGGTTCACGTTGGACGTTTGGATTGGGTAGCCACGCTCGGGATCGCATTTCGAAGACTCTTGACTTTCTCTTCGTTACTCGCGACCCACCGCGCGAACCTACTGCCGATGGCGATGACTGCCACATTTTTATCGTCCCCTTATCCTGAATCCCACTCGATTCCATTACCACACGAGATTCGTTGGTCCTTTTGATAATTCTTCGTAACCCCAAATATATCGTAAGACTTTCAAGAACACTGTACATAGAGTTTGAATGCGCGTGAAAGATACAAGAGACTGCGCATGCGCAGTCCGAGCGTGATCGGTAACCGGTATTATCAGTAAGACACTGTGTCACAGATCTACCGGTCTAGTTGTTACGGGCGAGACCGTCCAGCGTGGCCCAGATGCATCGAGGAGCCTACCGCGCATGCGCGGGGGCTGCGCGCACCGCATGCGCAGAAGTCAGCCATGCCCGACGGCGAGTCACGTGAATCATCACGCGTCGGTCAATTTGAAATGTTCCCGTCTCTCGCCATATACACACAGCAGCTCGCACGCTTCGCGAATGCACGCTCTGAAGTTTACCAGCCGACGGAGAAAAAGAAAAAGAGAGCAAAACGCCATTTGCTGTGGCTACGGATGTGATGTCACCTCCAATGCAGAACTGCACTTCCGCCTACGAGCCACTCGACCGCTGAATTACACTACTGCCATACTGCTCCGTAGCCACGCATATACCGACGGCACTTCTCTTTCTTCTCGGCGCTCTGTTCCCTACAAAAAAAACCACTACCGGTACCACTCCTGTACTATCCCCTTCGTAATTATTCTATCCCCTCACCCTAACGTCATCAATCTCCCCTAATATCTGTCTATCCTTATTTTATTCATCAGAGCTCTCTATTCTTCGTCCCCGTTGTACGCGCAGTAGGTACCCAATTTCCCTTGGCTTTATTACAATTAGTATTTCGTTACTCTCGTGACGTCACTTCGCGATTACAAGATTGCGAATCTTCGCGAAGGATTCGCACGAGAATGAAACGAAGGCGCTCCGGACGCAGCAAAGATGCTGATCCATCACTTTCACGGGAGTCGAGATGAAGTCTCGGGGTCTGACGGGATGTCGGCGTTTGTCAGAGAAAATCATACAATTCTATTATACACAGACATTGACTAAAGGATTGCCGCTCCCTAGCAGATTGGATTGAGCAATTGAGCGACTGCAGCATCACACCACGTCCTAATCAATTGGTGCTTCGTTTAATCGTCCCACTGGTCCATTATTTATCGGTAGACCGAACTCTGCTAAGTTAGGTCAGAGTTCAGTCATCTCGGTCTATGCCCAATGACTGCACCACGAAGAGGAATATCTTCAGAGCGAAACTTTTTTATTTCCAAGTATCGATCACCTATAAAATTAATCGTTCAATGTCAGGTGGTAAAGGGGAATCGAGATGATCGTATCGCGAAGACCTACGCCATTGTTAAATGCGGGTGATTACGATACCAACGCAAAATACCCACATGCTGACAAAACTCCCTCGTCACGTAGACCGCGTCTCTGTCGCAATTAATGCCGACCCTCATAATACGGCAAAGGCGGCGGCACACCTCATTGAACCTACGCCCGTATGAACGGAGACCTTAACGACCTTAGCCCGATCCACGGAATCCGCGTCCTTGGCTGAGGGATCCTCGTGGCTTCGAAGTTGGCTGAGAAAATCGCTCGGTTCGATCACATGGGGATCGACCTGAATCTGCCCTGCTATTTAACTCGGCATTCCTACGCTAGATGTCGTCAGCGGTTAACAGGCAAAGTGCAGGATGCAGATATGGCCTTGACTAACATCCCACTGCAGTCTATCTACATGCCCTGAGCTGTGTAAGATACACATGGGTACCTACTCATATGCACCCGGCAGACCGTGTAGTTATCTGCGGATGAAATTACACGCTCCGTACGTACATACGTGGAAATGCCGTCACCGTGTGCAGTTCTGTGGGTGTGGTGATGGATATATCACGTGTGACATATGTGCCACCGTCAGAGATATATCCTTCGACTCTAGTCGAGATCGCGATGCACCGACGACGAATGACTGCTGGTTTCTCGTCCCACGCAGACTGCGGACTGGCCCATATGATAATGGTCGGTCTGCGCCTTTGCTATACTTGGAATTATAGGTCTCCAGGCTTGAGGAGGGCTCGGACGCTTTTACACCAGGGAAAAACGGGGGGACGTACCGCACGGTCTCTCGTGTATTCACGGCTGCGTTTGGAAACAGCTCCCGCGCACCGACGTCCGTATATTCGCTTGCATGATACAAAATATACTGGGTGTCACTTTTTTCACGCTTCCCCCCACCCATTCGTATCTGCCGATCGAAAACCCAATGTTTTTTTTCCTGCTTCGTTTATGCTCCCGTGACGCATAAAAAACCTCGAACCCAGCCTACCTTTTTTACGAGGCTCTCCCGTCGCTTCACGACTGCATTCCCGGCGACCTTTTGCTTGCATTTCCGGTGCATCCGGTGGCCTTCCCGGTTACACGTAGACGACGCACTAACCTCGGAAATGGGAGTGCATATGTGTCGATGCATCCTGCTACGGTTCCTCTCGCCCATAACCTCGTCTTTGTGCTTCCGCTATTCGCTTGGGTTTCGCTCTGTAATCAGCTATATCTATGTTGTTCGTGCGGTAATAAAACATCGTCAAGTTTAATCCCAAGCAACCTCGGCTCTTCCGTGTACCGGGTCTAGGTATTTTTGGAGCTCCTGATTCTTAGTGTACATAAAATTTTTCTTAACTTTTTTTTTCTCAACATCCAAGCCATTTTCTAACTACGAGATTCTCGCGCGGCTTCTCGATTCTAGAATTATTTATCCTGCATGTGCGTAACGTGACTTCGGACGGACATATCGGGATTCATTTAACGCCTCGCACTTATCTAAGTTCGCTTATCGCTCGGCAGACACTACGAATGAACTGCGTACACTGACTGCCTGCACTTTGAATTTAAAACTTCATTCCGCTCTTACGTAACTTTCGTTATGCGCGATGCTGCGTACGTTGCGTGAACCGTCGTCCCTGTACGCTTCTATCGACTTTTCTGGGCTTTTTTTTTTCTTTCATTCTCTCGTGATTCTCTCTCTCTCTCTGCTACCGAAGTGCACGCAGTGCCAACATCAGCGGTCTATTATAGATCCTCTGTCGCTGTCACGATCACTGACTTTTATAACGCGCACACATACACGCGGGCTGCTGTTGATGTAGGTCGTTGGTTCGTAATCAGTCAGACCGTTATCAGCACGTATAGGCGTGTCATGTCTGACCTAGATCATGCGGTGTACATATTGCATTCCGTAAAATTTACCACCAATCACGTGCGTTGGGTTTTCCATGGTTATGTCGTGCAGTGCATTTTTAAAAATTATTTTTTAGCTGATTCATACTTTTAGGCGCATTTTTTACTGGATTTTTTGAAATTTTTTTCACACTGCGTTCGATCCTTTACGTTGGATGTTGCTTTAACGAAAGTATAGGAATTTTTAATTGTACTTCCGGTTTCGTGAATGCTGAATTTAAAAAATGGAGTTCTTTTCGCGGTTAATACTTTAGCTACGGTATCCAGCGAGCGGACGATAGCGGGACTCGCACTAGTCCGCCGGACACCGAATTAAAGTTCGATCGATATGCCTTCTGCTTGACTTGCTAATCGAACGACCGCAGACGCGGCTCGACAAGGCAGAAACTTTTAACGCGACAGGCAACTTCTTTGCATGTGGGTCATCGAGTCTCGCTTTTTCGTTCCTCTTACTTAACCCTAGATATACCTTGTCTAATCTAACCTGATCTGATTCGACCTCCACTGACCCTTTTTTTTTCACTCTGACACAACCCCCTCTGGTCTATTACTTTTCCTTTTTCATTCGGTGACTTCGAGTCGGTAAGGTTGGAGTAAACGAGGTCGCTCACGGCATTATTATTGTTATCCGTTTCACTGACAATGTAAGTTATTGAAAGAATACGCGAGCGCAGTTTAGGACTGTTATTTTTGTTATTCTACGATAATAAGGATGCTTGTGGTTCCATATTATATATTTTATGCATACCTTTATCTCTAGTACTGTGTTTAGTGGATTTCTTGCACTAGATCGATACGTACGTAAAAGTCACTCTTTCCTTTCTAACAAGACACATCTACGACAAAAACGTTGTTCCAATCTCCATATATCGTGCGATTGTCTGTGCAGTTGGCTCTACGAAGAATGCCGAGTGCAGTGCAGTTCGATTTTGTTTTATTCCTTAAGATGCGAAAGGCGCTCTGTTATAACGCGGTGCCGACGGCGCCACCTGTCTGCCGTTTCTGTAAGCATCATTTCTAGATTCCCTTCGATGGTGCAGGTGGCGCTATGCATCCCAATTCCGCCGTTCCCTACTGACTGTTGTCTCTGAAAAGTACTACGGACTTTGAAGCGCTAGATGCGAGTCGCAGGTTAAGTAAATATCGGCAAAGGAAGGAAGTAAATATTAGCAATTAATAATTAATAAAGCTAGATACTAATGAACTTACAAGAATATTATATAAATACTCGTAATAGCTGTACCCATAAATTTTCACGTATCAATTGACACCTCTCGCATCATTTAAATTTTATATCCATGAAAATTCACAACTTTCGTTTCACTAACCGCGGTCATTAAATTCCTTAATGTTTCAGCCGTTGACCTTTTACAACGGTGTCCCGTCAGTCGGTTATTGTCCGCGACGCGCTAATTCTTAATCAAATAAACATGGCGTCCCTCTGACTGACACACTGTGTAACCTGGACGTTACCTTAGGCACCTAATATGGAAGAAACTGCTAACTTTCCCGTACGATCGCGCATCTTAACGGAGTCCCCTTCCTCCGTAAGCCCCTTGACGACGCGACCAGATTTTTTTTACTCTCCCGCCTTACCCGCCATTCCTTGCAAAACATTGTCTCCAGTGCGCATGCGCACGTACCTTCCTCTATCCAGGTTCCTTCCAGACGCCAACACCCGACATATCCTCTGCTCGCTGACGAAGCTTCTGCTACTCTCCTTTACTGCATTGTTACCAGTGAACGTTCCTCGTGGATTTATTATGGCGTCGCACGCTGCCAAACAAGTGGAACAGCCAAGCGGGTTAGACGGCCATTTCTTTTGGATCGCTCACTGGAACTTCCTACCGCGAGCTTTTTACCTTCGTCTTGCATACGTTAACCTTATACGTAATACATTTTCAATTCTATTTACGTTCAAAATATTGCTCCGGTCTCCTTCAATAGAGAATACAATTTCCTGAAGACGTTTTAATGCCACGGGGGATTATATTGAAATTAATGGACACCCCGAAAATTTTAATTGTAACACTGCTGTCATGGCGTCGCTTGTATTATTTCATACCGGACGTCCATGTACCGGGTGGCTATTGTAATATAGTTAAGGAACTGTCGAAGGACACGTCGCACGAGTGTTTTTAACCTGGTTTTATATGCCTTACTACTCTTGTGGTCATTGGACTTTTCAGTTAGGTATATGTATAAGCGATAATTATCTCTTGAACCCTGGACTTTTCTGTCTTTCGCAAAAATAAATACTCTATTGGGTCACTAGCCTATAATTCGAAAGACAGTTTTATCTTTCAGTGGTATTGCACGACTATGTAATATTTGTACTTGTAGATAACTGAAACGACTGTATGAACATGCAACTCCTGCGGCTCTTGTATCGCACGTGTTTGTTTAAATAAGTCCGGAACGCTCGCAAAAGTTGATATCCTTGAAGAGAGCATTGTCCCAACCTTCCATCCTGCAGACCTGTTACCTGTGGATCAAGATCCATTTTGCACAGCAGCCACTGAGTGACATTGATGGCCATTATATATGCCTTCTGTAGAGGTTCGATGAATCACGTTGCGAGCTCCTGCTAGGACATAATCCACTACATCGTATATATTTAACTATGCAGTCTCCTTATTCTATAAGGTCATCTTTTCAAAATTTTCATTAAAATTCGACTCTTCGGAAAACAAAAATTCATCAGGTAAATTCTGAATAATATTCGTGTGCACGCCGTGGGACTTTTAAATGCTATATGTCAATTTAACATAATATATCAATATGTATCGTTGGTATCCAATAAATTCTTTATCTGAAATTTAGTCAGTCTCGTTGAAAAGATAAATATTACCCAGCACGGAATTCCCATATGTAAAAGAAAAAAAAAATGTCGCGTGGAGTATCGTAAAAAATAATCAGGCCCAACCGATCGTAAAAATTTGTTGGAATTTCAAAAATACGTATTCCATGGAAATTCTGTGTTTTACCATTGGTAACCATGATTTCGTGCGTATACAGTCCGATAACTTTCAATGCTAAGGATAATGCTTGCGTGAAGCGTATAGCGTAAATGATTGTACGTATAAAGAAAAATTTCAACGAGATTTGCCAAAGGTGGATTTAACGAAGGCGGAATAAACTTTTCTAACAATCGTTTGGCTCCTGGCAATCTTGTATGCGTGTAACGTGGATATACATATATATGCATACGTATATACCATATAGACAATTACACTTAGGAATTGTGTGGGAAAGTGAGGGAGCTGGCCTCGAACTCAGACCTCAACCTTGTGTTCCAGCTAGAAGCCATTCTTTCCCGGCATCCTCTGCGCGCCTAAGTGCGTTGCTATGCTATTCCCTGTTACGCTGCTTAGTTACTTCATAAGCAGGTTATGCACTGGCCGAACGCTTAACGCTAGGAAACAATTGCCCAACGAGTTACAGTCGTTCGGTAACGATAATAAATATACGCGTAAGAATTTTCATTTTTCGCCTAACACTTCGTACGCAGTTTTATTCCTGTGTTACTTGAGTTAGGTGTATTGGGCAATCGATCAATGTCAACGTCCGAGCTAAATATAACTCGGTCGAGCATTTCATAAGAAAATCATACGCAGATATATTTTTCAAGTGATTTTACCTTTCTATTATGAATCTTGTGTGAAAGTGACTGCTGGTTACGGTGCACGCGGGGTTGGTCCTGCCGGTGCTCGCGAGGGTGTGGGTAAGATGTCGATATCTGGCTGTGACCTAGTTATCCTAGTCTCCCGGGAGAGTGGGTTCTAGCTCCAGGTTACGCTGCCTCGTGGAATCCCAAGGTATTGTTAATTTCGACCCAGGGTACTTGGAGAAGTAGTTATGGGTTTTTAGCCTCGTATCGGATGCTGGGATTTTATTGGGAATCGACAGAGATCGTTGTGGGGTCAAAGCTGGGCTCTTTTTAGGAAATATGTTTTCAGTCGATTTGGGCTGATTGGTGTTTGCTTTTTTGGTTAATTAAGGCAATTTTTTATATGGTCTTATTTTATTTTTATTTTTTCTAATTCGATTCACGCACATTTCATTGCTCGATATATCGGTCGGATTTCCACTAGAGTCCCGGAGGTAATGGGCTGCTAAGTATGTCATGGGGATCTGTACGTGGCAATGGGGATGACGTGGGTGGTGACCTGATTTGAACTTCTCCCAACCAGGGCGACAGGGCGCCCCTGACCTGACCCGGCCATCGAGTAGCGGCGCCCACGACTGTTGCGCAGGGCAGTGATGCTACCTTCCATCTCCTTCTCTCGTCGTCTCTTACACTTCCCTCGTCCACTTCCTGTCTTCTTCCTTCTCGCCCTTCTTTGCCACATTCTCTCTCTCTCTCGTTCGACCAGCTGTCATGCAGCCTTTTCGATTTTATCCGACAGTCGCCGACGCCAGTTTTATCTGGCTGTATTGCGATAACGCTTCGAGACGGGGTGTAGGATTTTTTTGGAAAAAAAAGTTTAAAATACATATATAATTTTTATTTAATTTTTCAGCTTCTTTGAAGATTTTAGTCATTTTTCGAATTCCTTACTCGTACAGATTTTTCTTAATGAGAATTTGACAAGTGGGGATTAGTTTGGTGGTTCTGATGTCATCTTGAAATTTTGAGAAATTCGAGAACGAAAACTGCTGACGTGTTAATGGCCAAGCTAGACCGTATTTTATTCTAGTGGCTAAGTGAAGGCGAAGTCTATCCAATGAAAACCATATCTTAGTTTCTCTTGGAATTCACGATGCTCGTACCGTTAGGTCGAATCCACGAGTCAGCGCACCTGCGCAGGTAGATTTTGCATTTCACTTCCGAATACGAGTCAAAGGAGACATTTACCTGTTCCGTAGGAAAGTGGTTCCCATAGTCAGGAATATCCCATTACGTATACCTGTTTTCTTTTCTCGTAGATTCTCAATGAAAATTTCAAAAGTGTCTCGTGGACTCTAATTTCTGCTAAAAAGAAAAATGTCATTCGTAAACTATACGTAAACGCTAAATAAATTTATGCGATGTTGAAAAGTACAGCTGAACTCTTTTTTTCATAAAACGTATACACCATGGCGAACTACCTGAAGATTTTGAGGGATCAGACTAAGCATTTTGGAATTCCTAGGGAGATTAGGCTGGTCCACCCTTTCGACAAAGAATCTTCGAATTCTTGAATTCTGATCTTCATAACGGAACCGTCCACCAGTCACCGGTTATATCATGGAAATATAAAGGGTTACTGTAACTTGTAGAAAAACATGACGTAAATTTTTTCAAAATTATTTTTCTACTTGCTCCATACTTGAAATATTTTTTTTTACCGAGAATCAGTGATATTTTCAAAATGGAGCTGCTGTAGATTTTTAATGGAAAATACTCTCCAGCAGCCTTGGTACATCTGTCGTTCCATATCCAATAGGGCTAATGACTCCCTTAACGGGATTAGTCTTAGTTCCTGGGAATGTTTAGTTTTCAGCCCCAGTCTCGAGAGATGCTTGTTAAAAACATTCATCCAGATTCCCCTGAGCACGATATCCCCGTCAATGACAAATGGCGGCTGAAATTTCATGTCACGTGTTCATCTGTCAGTGTCACAAGTTTCCGTACACTGCGATACCAGTATACGGGAGCTGCATAGACCTAATCAGTGTTTACCAAGAATCATTGGTCCATCGTCAGTGACACCCAGAATTTTGTTATATAAATAATGCATCATTTTACTTAAATTTTTTTTTTGGGATTTTACGAATTCATTTTTTTCCATTCATTTTTCACCTTTGTATCAATCACTCGTAGTGTAATGGCAGATAGCAGCGATCACAGGGAGAGCCTTTTCTCTTGTATGAATATACCGCATATGGTCCACTGTCCATGTTAAATAGGTCTGTAGGTCTTGCGACAGGCTGAACGTGTATGAAGGGAGAGAGAAGATACGAGGAATAAAGAGCGAAGAAAGAATAAGGAAATGAGAAACAACGACCGTTGCCAAGTAATTCCGTTGAAGCCGAATTTACTGTGTGCCGGACTAGACGGCGACGGCCGTTGCTAAGGAGCTTTTGCAATCATCGAATATTGTGATGTTAATGCGCCAACCGGCAGGTACTTCTTGCGACAGTTTTGCTCCTTCAGAATTTCATGCTTTCCCATGCGAAGACTAAAAAGACACGTCAAGTGATCCTCAGTCGGTTGAAATTAACATGAACTAAGAGTCCTGGGAACTTTTAAAGAATATCCACAAGGGAGTTTAATCTTACCGACCGAGTCATTCACGTTATACCATTAACATTATTTTATACGAATGACAATCTGACTGTAATTTTTCAAAAGTATCTTGAAGGTTATTTTTTATTTCTAATCTCTTTTTACAATCTTCTTTACTGTCATCTGCCGGAATTACATGTCTGAGCCGTTCGCTCAAGTTTTGTTAACAAAAAACCGTCTGTCTCTTTTCTTTTCTTTGGTCTCGTGGAGAGTTCGTCTCGGGTACCACCTGTCGATCGATTGTCGAAAGATTCGTTATTCCAATATTGTACATTTTTCAAAAGCAGAATCTTGACTTCCGGTACGTACTGAAATTGTAAAAGGATGTGGTCAGATCACAATGTAAGTCATCGAACAAAGATCAATCGAGACACTGTAAATCTTTCTGGTTGACTGCCGCACATTTTATTGGTTAATTTTTTTAAAAATAATCAGTTTCAAAAATGAATTGTGAATTTCGAAAATCTAAGCCTGCATACTCAATCTTTTTAAAATTGATCAAGATCATGAATAATACGATAACTATTTTTAATTAAATTTAGTATACCGTATATTTTCATCGTATTTCATCGAATACCGTGTTTTTATCCAAAAGTGTATTATCGTGCAAGAATATATGACTGGATAAGAAAAAGAAGATATAAAAAATTCAAATAAATAATTTATTCCATTTCATATTAAAAACTACAATTCCACCAAGAAATAATACCGATAAGACTCGCCCCAGCTGCTCATCGCGACAGTCTCATAATCTAGCAAGCGTTACGCGTATGGGTAGATAAGGATGGTACATCGTACAATTGTAAGTGCGATACATCTCAATTAAGAAGAAAGAGAATAAAAGTGGATCAATTCCACAAAGGGTTTCAAACAACCGTCAGTAAACTGAGAGTATTTTATGGTTTCGGTTTTTATTAGTAAACTCTAAAAAGAACCCTAACCATAAAACTATATAGAGACTGAAAATAAATGAGAAGCACAGCAACGATAGCGATACTCGTCCACAAAACAGCTGTAAGAAAAGTGCACCGAATAAGAAAAAAAAATAAATGTCATCATCTTCATAATTCTCAAACGCCTCCACGTCCTAAGTATCATTCGAGACTGTTTATCCCCAAAAATTACCCACCTTTGGCGATATCATAAACTTCCCACGCGTAAAATACTCAAACAACAATGCACGTAAGGACGTATATATTTTTTTGTCATTTACTCAACATTACCATTGATCTTCCAGCCGTCCAATATTCAACGACCGATCCTTACCATCGAACCGTCATCTATATCTATATCGGAAGTGGAATAAGCTGACTCGCAGTAGAAGCGAGTGGTGGTAGGCAAACGTGTAACTCGAACGTAGCGTTGTAACTGGCAAAGGAATAGGGAGGCCTTGATGCGTGGCGGAGGCCTCGCAGTGTTCAGCGAAGCTTCACACGACTCTGTAATCATGTCCGGCCACTTCACGGGTACCAGTAACAAATGCGCAACGCCGCACCACCACGTAGATCTGAAGCACCGACGGGCAACAGAATGCTTTATCGAACGTCGGTGACGTATGTACGTACTACGTATAACGCACTGAAGGAAAACCTCGGACTCATACCAGTTAGCTACATTATCGAGAATAAGCCAAGGTACACGCACGTGTTACATGGTACAGGCAAGCAAGAGACTAGAAAGGTTTTAGCGTTATCTTAGGGAGTAACAACACGCGAGGAAGTTGAAGGAACGTCGTAAGACAGAGAGTCAATTACGCGACCGTGAACCTAGCCATTAACTTCAGAATGATTTAACGTAAATTTATATAACATTTGTTGGCCGGCAATATCGCGTGTTTTCTTACTATGAATTTTCATTGAGACGAAAGGCAGCTTGGGAAAAAAAATTTTCTTTTCAGATACCAACCCGTGGGAGAACGCCTATGAGATTGCGAGAGATACAAGATCGTCCTTCGAATTAATTACCGACTTCTACCTCGTAGTATAGTTATTTGCACGGGTGAAGTTACACTTTTTCTCATCGAGGGAACGAGTTTGCTCTGACGTTCGGTCTTCTTTATCCATTGTCGTATGCATGGTCGAGCGAGCTCAAAATCAATGGACATTATGTATTGCAGCCTTGAAAGTATCCGAGCGATTCTCTATGATTTGTTAGACAGTGTAGTGTGCGGTTACAGATATTTTTTTACGGAGTTATGACGGTTCTATATCGAGGGAAAAAAATTGTTAATACACGTTTCTTTTAGGAGTGATAAAGGAAATAGGATAGTTTCGGTATGGAACCGTAGGACAGTGGAACCTTCTAGAAGCATCTCGAAATAAAGATCACCTTGACGTGTCTGGCTCATAAGTCCTGGACAAGGCTGTACCTAAAGACTCCAGGGATGGCAGCTGTCTTTCCTATACCAATCGACCTGACCGGTGCGACGTAGGAAGGGATGAAGATTCTGATGGAGAGGTTAGGTTGGGTTAGAAGTGAGGACGGAGATAGGTTAGAAAAGGTATCGGGATGGTTATAGGAGGAAGGTCTAGGTACGCCATCGGTTAACCATTGACGCACCTTTACTCGCTACTGCACACCTGACTCATCGTAAGGCCCACCAGAGGTCCCAAGTCAGACCCGCCCATGTTTCAGGTTCAAGTTCACGGCTCTCCCTCGTTCCTGATCGGCCCGGCAAGCCCATTCCAGGTTCTGGTATGGCTTGGCCTTCCCGGGTATCGTGTTTGCAGGAATTTAAATCCTTACGCATTATTTCGGCAGACTGGCCTCGTTAAAGGAGGGTCAGTTCCGTCAGTTATTCTTTTTTTTTTCCCCTTTACTATACTTTTACCTTCTTTACCTTTTCTACTCCCGAAATCCGGCACCTGCCCCTGATGATTCTCAGCGTCTCGCCACAGTTTGTGTTTTCTACCGGAGCACTCTAGCTCAAACTGGTTGACGCTTTGGCAGAGTTGCGTACATTGAAACATTATTATTTTTTCATTGTCCAATAACAACCGGAATTGATCATCTTTTCGCCTGACTCACCGACTAAGCTTTATTTGGTATATGGCAGAATATTATGCAGGAGTCTGTGTCGGATTCAGTGATTTCTCAGAAATTTATTACTCCTCCTAGTCCAGTATTGCAAATCAGTGCAGAGACACTGTACCTCACTGACTGACAGACCTTGGCGATTCACTCATTAGTCATTGATAATATAACTAATGAGTCTTCTAAGTATATCCCGTGAGCTTCCCGCTCTTGACACTCGGTCGCCCTTTGTTACGCAATCACTGGCTGTTCTTTCATCCTGCATACCAGAGTGTATATGTATACGCAACAGTTTTCCGTCGTACATAACCTACAAAGTCGTTCTCACCAAGGAAACCCAACCAGGTTACCAGACGAATTTGATAATGAACAAAATTTATTTTTCTCTCTTTCAATCTGGTACGGTTCTTCGGTACTTTGCAAAAAAAAGTGGACAAAAGGGGGACAAGGACAAAGAGAGGGTTAGAAAGGAGGAAGAGGAAGGGGGAAGAATGCAGGACACCCGGGCCGGCGAGATTCGGTTGCACGGCTAGGATCCTTAGCTGAACAGCCAGATATATATGTATATATAAAACTATGTAGGAAACCGCCATCTATCTGCCTGCTGGCCCCGTTTTCCTGGCCGTGACCCAGCCTCTGCAAAAGCAACCCCTCAACACCGAAGCACCCTCTGGATTCTATACGAGGCCACATACACAGCAGGGCACACTCTCGTTCGGTGCTTGTATAGGGTGTAACAGGTGGATGACGTCATGCCAGGATAGCTACCCCCACTAGAAGTCTAGAATATCCTGAGTACTGCTGGTGGTGGTGGTGGTACTGGTGGTGGTGCTGGTTGCTGCTGCTGCCGCCCCACCACCACACGAACCACCACTGGCCTGCATCTCGATTTTCCTCCCTCGCCGGCAGCGTTAAGCGAATCTGGGTCTCGTCGCTTGTGGAACTGTTGCTTGTGTGCAGGCGGCCCAATCGATCCTTTTAGGAACGCGCCATTGCGATCCGGTCTCTGCGTGTCGGAGACTCGAGAAAAACAAGTAGATACGTGGAAAGTCACGGAGTTTCCTATCGGACTGACACGAGAAGGTTAAACAACGATAGGAGCAGAAAGAGACGTTAGAAGAGAGAAAACGGGGTTAATCCGTGTCAAAGTTGAGATGACGATGAAAGGGTACGCTATAGGTAACAACGATAAAATGTCAAGAATACGATAGATGTCAAAGGTCATGACAATGACTAAGAGCTGCCCTCGACCGATAATCCTACAGCGAAGAATACCGTTAGTGGTGGTGTAACATCTTCACGGATGTCCCAAGTGGGGTCTCTACTCTAAAACCACTAGAACATACCTTAATGGTGGAACGGATTGGATTGGATTTGATCGTAGCTAGGATGAGGCGCCCTGGTTGTTACTAGCGACCAGGGTGCGCGCTGACAGTGAAAGTCTGAGCGCAGCTTTCGATGCCTCTGCCGGAGGAGTTCCTCGTGCCGGCGCGCGGAGGCTCAGTCCGTGACAGACCGTCGTTGCGATAGGATCGTGCGCCGCGCATCTCATACTGCGCATCATAATCGCAACTGCCCGCTCTCTGTCATCCCAGACGCCTCGCGGTTATATGACAGTGAGAACGTTCGCTTTTTAAAATCAGTCGGCGCGCACACCGCGTCGCGGCTCGTGGTTTCCGAGTGACGTTGCTTTTCTTGCGATTGTGTATACCTTTGCTTTAGCACATATATATATATATATATATATTTATGTGGTCGTGACCCAGTGCTCGCCAGTGTGAATAAATGTGCGTCAATCAACACAACCGATGCTAGTGCGTGAGTGCGTGTTTGACTGTACGTGTAGTCTACGTCTAATACCATTTCTTCCGCGACACACATTTAGACGCTGACCTAAATCTCATACGTTTGGCAATACCGACAACTGAACGACGTTAATCTTCGCGTACGATAATGCCAACTCGCTCGATGCCGAAAGTGGAACACTCTGACTGATAACGAAGCCCTGGCTCTCCGCTACGTGTTTAGTCTGACCTGGATATACACATCTCCGATCTACACGCAATTCTTATGCCAGCACAACTCCTACCGGGATCTATCACGTTGAAATCATGAACTTCCATACCTCCCGCGGCGCTGCTGCCGGTTAACAATCTCTGCGGACGTTCCCTTTTATGCGATCCTGACCTGGTTTACCGGGTGCGCAAACCTTTCGGTATATTTGACGTTTTGGTATTTCATTGCGTCAGCCCAGGAGGCTCGTGTCTGTTACACTCTACGAAGATGCACCAGGACGATCACGGATACCCTCGTAAAAATTCTTGACAGTGAATTCTAGCTAGTGTGTCTTTTTTTCGCTCGTGTCAAAGAACTCCTTGTACCTCGGAAACACGTGCTGTCTCTCGTACGTGTATCAGTCCCGACTGTTTCTAATCTCGATTCACTAGACTGTACTTTCGAGAATAGTGCATTCCTTGTTTTTACATAGAGGATAATTAACTTCCTGCCACACCGAAGTTCGATACTCGACACTTTTCTGTGATCTTTATGATCTCGACGCCAGCACCGATGTATCGACGATACGTTGGATTTAAAAAGGCATTAAGGAACAATCTCAATCTCGAAAGATTTTCTATATCGCGCAGTGTCAATCGGCTGCGTTATCATTATCTGTATTTGAAATAAATTCAAGTTAAACTGTGTTTACACTCGCGTATATATCCTTATATACGAATCGTCGTTCGGAGCTGCATTCTTCACGTCGATCCGCACGACTGTTGGAGCTTTTTAAACTCTCGTTCGATCCCGCGAACGATAAACAGGGTTAATCAAAGCGATATCGTGGATTCGATAAATCGACAAGATACCAAGGTAGAACGGGGTGAAATGCTACAGACTGTGCCGAGGGTTCCCATGGCGGGCGTGAAGCGCCGCTGGGGCGGTAGGATCGGCAGATTACAGGAATCAAGTCCAGAAGTTTCGAGCAGCGGCGTCCTCTCGCCGCCGCCACATTTTCATCCGGCCGCGCCTGAAAATTCTCTACGCACCGAGGATCTTCAGCTGTGGGATTTGGATCTGCATCGCGGATTACAATCCAATGCCAACGGTATCCAAACTGACGTTGTCAGCCCTGTGGTTACAACGGCCGTTAACACCATCACAGCAGCTACGACCACCACAAGCACTGCCAATCCTACTGTACTTTCTAGTGCGGATCCCACCTCGCCGTGTCCCATCATCATAGAAGGTATTCGATGCGAATGATAAGAGTGAAAAGTGCAATGATAAATAATAAAATTATTTAGACGAAATTTCAAAAATTAATTACGAGCGACGGTACTCGCTTCGTAACTTTTTAACTTTCGTTGATATTTTACTCGTCAATTTTTGGCAATAACACAAATTCATCGTTTCCGTTCTTACTGACATTTAACGCGAAGAACCGAGAGAATGTCAGCTGCGAACGGGTCGCCCACCTTTAAAGGTCGTTTATCGTTTCACACAACTACTAAAATGTCTGACTACGCCGAGGCATCTTCTGGTTGGCTAGTTATACATTTTTTTTTCCTTTACGCGCATCAACGTTCGCAGTTACTCGGACGGGACCGACCTTGGTCGCAATCGAACGATCGAATCGACGCTTTGCTCTTGAGAACCAAATCATTTCTATTCCTCTTCGTCGAAAGATCGACTATCTCGCGCTGGTTCGGCTCTTGGACGTTCGTGAAATAAAGAAGTGGGTGTTTTTATTCAGCGTTCGTACACCTCTACGGTTTTATGCGGTTTATGTAAATCTCTTGTAACTGGAAGCGTTAACGGCCTCGTTGACTTTTTTATTTTTGTATTTGGTCGACCCACATGATGCATAACCAACCTCGCGAATATAAATGAATTGCGTAGTCGACGGCTGCGCTATGGGAATTCGTCGATTTCAATGAGCTCTTGCCGATCCGAGCATATTTTTAAAACAGCCGATTGAGCTTTATTTTTTTATTTTTATTTGTTTTTCTATACTGAAACAAAATCGTGCCAATAAGAATTTTGTGTTGGCACCCGAGTTACACAATCCTTTTGTTATTATCGTGTATCGGAACAAGGGCAATGTTGATTCAGCAAATTTCAGCTCGGATTGGTCTTCTTTAAATATGATTTGAAAATTCGGTGCAACTGTATTATAGGGATCTTACAAATAGGTATGTTTACGTTCTATAGACGTTCCAGTTACATGTAATTTTCGAATTAGCTACGATGGGCCTTATTATCCTTTGCCCGATTAAGCCTGTGCGAGATGATTATTCAGGAGTTTGAATTACATTCGTGTTTCTTGGAATAAATTGACGAATATTGTTATTTGAGAAGGTTAAAATTTCAAGGCCAATTAGATTGATATTCGCGGGAGGAAGTATTACGTGAAATCTTTATTGGTCAGAGAGTATACGACGTAAATATAGCCTAGCGCCGATAAAAGACGAATAAGATTTTGATAAGAATGGAAAACTATTTTGAGCAATGCTTTCAGCTAGTGATTTATTTTAATGCTGAAAAATAAATTTCTAGGAAGATTTTATTTTGGAGGAATGGCCAAATCCATAGTTATTACATTTTTTAAAATTTAACATTGCATCACCAATCGTTAGGATGTCCAGAAGCGAAGCCTCGCGGATATTCTTGCTTCCTCGAAATCCAAGAAATAATTACTCAATATCAATTTCTAACTGGACCCTCTTACCTTTTCGAAATTCGTATCCACGAGAAAGTGATTCTTGGAATCTGTGCTAACGTCAGGTGATTAAATTTTCTCGTGTGCTATATCAAAATCCACTTACGAAGCGATAAAATAATAATCACTGATAATGTAAATATTGCATGTGCAAAAATCGTTAATTAATTTTATTACCGTTAGAGTCAATTATTTTATATATCGATCGATCATTACAATGACAATTACAAACAGATACGTAACCTTTTTTCCGGGGTTAACGAATGTTAATAACTGCAGTTGTGGTCCCATTTAAAAAAGTCAACACCTTTTTTTCCCTAAGTCGCGCAGTGTCGTTGCTTCGATACGCCGTCTGACGATGAAAGGGAATTCGGCAGGGTGCACATATATATATATATACATACATACAACACTGAAATTCCACTGTCTTACAAAAAATGAGTTATGCCCGATGCATCTTTGCATCGGTTCGTTCGCTGCATTTCTCGCGGTAGGCAGCTCCGATGCGTCAGCCAGGCCTTGGCGCAATATGCGCAGCGCTCTTAACAGGAGTTGATTGAACCGTCTCCCGGGTCCCTGTCGTTCAAGGTCTCGCAGTGCACAGAAGACCAGGACCGTTTACTTGCAGTCGTAACAGGTTCGTCTTTGCCGATTTTTCAATCAAAGCAAGGAAGAAGCGATCGGATGGGATGAAGAAGTATGAACGATCGACGAAGACAATAAGGCGGTTGTTATTCCTAAAGATAATTTTTAAAGTGCGCAAGATAAGGATCGCTTCTTTATTATTTTTTTTATTTAACACTAACATACCTGTTATCTTCAATAGTCGCTACAAACGATCAGGGTGTCGCTGATTAAAGGGTCTCGCATGGTATTGACTTTGTGATAGTCACTGTGCGATAATTCTTCTTTCTCACTTTGGACTTTCGAATTATTAGGACACCGGATATAAGACCGTTAAATAAATCTCAGATATGCCCA
The DNA here is from genome assembly GCA_036026315.1 of Trachelus stipa. Classification (NCBI taxonomy): domain Eukaryota; kingdom Metazoa; phylum Arthropoda; class Insecta; order Hymenoptera; family Cephidae; genus Trachelus; species Trachelus stipa. Next base: position 947,527 of record JAYRCB010000007.1, read on the forward strand.
GTTCAGCTTCTTGCCGTCGTCGCTGTATTTAAATTTTGGCAACAAGGCTCTCACCACTGCTCTTTGTGAAATTGGCAGTGTCGTTGTCATGGCTACTAGCGAATGTTTCCTCTCCCATACTTCTCGCTCTGTCTCTCTCTCACGCGTGGCTGGGTTTTCGACGCGCAGTCAAGCTGAGGTCAGTAGGTCACTCTCACTCGAGAGAATTCCAGTCGATTCCACTCGCGTTGACAGCCATAACGGACGCATGGGACGCGAAGTTGCGCGAAGGACCGATCATTTAGCGAAATTATTTCAGGTCAAATGTATGTTTATGTTTTCTGAATTTTGCATTTTAATCTTTTATATGTTTATACCATTTTTTTATCGCTTACTTGACCTTTGGACTGATTTCGATTCAAGGGTCGTACATTCCTTTCAACCCAACCCTGGTCAAAGGAAAGGAAGATCGATTCGCGAGTTAAAGCCAATTTTCGGCTGGTAATTATTTTACGGGAAAAGAGTCCCAAAGTAGGTCATTGTCGGCGACTACGTGTTACGTGCGTGGCTTCCAATAGTTTCTCTTCGCGTAAACCAGCCGCAAATGCTTCCTTGCCGAATGACTCAAGAAACCCGTCGTTTCTGCACGGAAGAAATCGCTCGTGAGTTAGCGAAAGAGTGAATAGACGAATACTTCAATTTTTAATATCAATATATATATATATATATATATATATATATATATATATGAATAGATTTTTGTCAGTTACACACGTGTCATGCTCAAGTATAACGTGCAAATCATTACAACTGATATTATACAGAGTTTAGAAAACTTGACTCTCCCTAAAATTCATATGAGTCGCTGGAAGTTATTTTATTATTTGTGATCTCGTACAAGTTTTTTTTTTTCTATCGGCAGATCGATCTCAGAAAAATTTTCAAAGGCATTTTACAAAGATGTCTCTACTGGCAGGGATTTACCTTTGATGTATCTGTTACATTCGAACAGAATTTCGAAAAAATATGCAGCCATTACAAACTCCTTTCAAAGGAGCCTGATAAAGAGGTCTGCATTGATAGAAGGTAGCTTCGAAGTAACTTTCAGTAGCGAAAGCATCCGGCGGGAGATATAATAACGGAATAACGCAAAGCGTGTTAGGTTTGCTGTATGTAGAAAAAAAAAGAATTTTTACTTTCTTCGTTGCATTTCAAAGCGAACCTTTTTTCCAAGACACCTGGATCTCGTTATGTTAAAGATAAATACGTTTTAGGCGCGTACGACGTTAAATCGATGGAAAATCTAATGATCCGTTTCGCATCGTCACCCTGTATTTGAGTGTCGCCTAAAGATAAGCGAATATTCCAGTTTTTATGCGTTACAATCGAAAATTTATTTTTACCAGGGTAAAACCCAACCAAAGTATATAGAACACGTGTTTATTGCTTAAAGCCACAGCACTCGCTGTGCATATTTATCAAATGGACCATAGTCACGCTTTAAACGACATTGCGAAATTTATGTCCGCCAGTAAGATGCAACTTCACTTTGAAAATATATTTAGTATAAAATAAAAAGCTCGTACAGGAGAATCAAGATATAAATAGCTCATAATGCGGAGAGTCGCATGATATTTGATTAAAAAATAAAAATAATGTGGTTACTCGAGGACCACCGTGTATATCATACTCGATAATCCCATTGAAAAGGATACTCTCACCGAGCACGTTTGCAGTATGAATATTTTTTCGAAGAAATTTCCAGTTCCTATGAGAAAGCATAAAAATCCATTGCACTTGGTTATCAATGATTTATTTTATCAGCGGCGAGAACGATTACATCAGTTATCCGTAATCAAATATGAATAACCAGTCTTGGTAAATCGATCGCGCATTCACATTCTACGTCGACATACCGATAAATTCGATTTCGCTTTTGCTCTTGCTCTCGTGTCCCGAATGTGAATCATTCGTCCCGGCTCGTAATATAGAACGGACTTTCAAGCGATCGAGTGACTCTCGGTCGAACGAGAGAGATACGTGCACGGTCGACGTAGGAGGAAGATGGCGAGAGAGAAAGAGAGAACGTACGTAAGCCTGCAAACGAGAGGGAGGCAGATATACGAGGCGAAGCGAAGTCAAGCGAGACACCATGCTTCGGTGTAGTCTCTTGCAATGCCATGAGGATGGTGGATGATGTTAGTAGGATCAAGCGAAGTGAAGGCACGCCATTCTCCGTATGCGGGTACGTTAGCAGCGTTGCGCGCTGGCGGGCAAGGCCAGGGCTGACTGGTCATTTTCTTGCGCAACTCTCCGGCAGCCGTGTACTGTAGGTAGAGCGCCGAGACTAATGTAGGAATGGAATAACAACATCTCGGCCTGGTTCGCACTGTTACCAGAGCGTCGCTGCGATCGGTTCCTTCTTATAACTTTTGTACGTTAACTGTCATTCGGATTAATGCATAATGATTGGTGCATTCCTTCAAAGCCATTTGGCTACGACTCACGACTGTTCGGGAATGCTATACGCAAGGAACGGGAATTCTGGGTAGAAGGCACGGTCGTACGGGATCAAGTACAGGACGAAGCGTCCAGTATAGGTTATGTTCGTAGCCACGCGGATAATCGCGTTATAGACTCCTCCCGTGTTCTTTACTGAAGCGAATTACCGTTGTCATCGATATTTTTAACTAGGGTGGACCGCAAGTATCGCTCGACGTGGTATATGGATATACGCGATGAGGTAAACACCGTGATGACGGTAACGAAGGAGATCGGATCTTGACCCCGTCGTCACATTAGGTCAGGGTTACCCGTACGGAGGGAAAATTCCTTGTAATTACGATCACGCGAAGCAACGAGCTCTTTTTCCCTTGTTTCAGTTTGATCTAAGGTCAGAACTATCGTAGCGGCGCTGAATATGAAACTCATGGCGTATCATGGCTGACGCAATCATCCCGTGTCTCGATGCATGGACACGTTTTCTCAGCTGGGTGGAAAAAATTTTAATTCAACGTTCGATACCTACAGACGCCTCCTACAGCTTGCTCGGCTGTTACGTATCTGAGAAATTAGAAATTACACGGGTGACTCGAGGCTCCTCGTGGTGTATCATGGTTAAAGAATTTTTTGAAGGCGACGCCTGAATAGGGTCTAGGTAAATCGCGAGGGAGCGAATAATATGTGCTCCACTGGCCAACTATTCGTATTGACGGAAGCCACATAGCTCGTGAGAATGGCGGCGCGTCTCTGGGATGCTCGAGAGATTTCAATGGCTGGTGGAGAATCGCAAGTCAAGTGAGTAGGACGTCGCGACGCCCGTTGCCTTCCGTGCTGGCAGCGTTGAACTCTCTATCGGTGCGATACGCGACACACGAGCGGGAAATTGAAGTCTCGATGTAATAGTTCGGAATTTTGACGTCCGCGGCGTTGCAGTAGCGCATGGCGCTGCGTTAAGGTGCTCGTGATTGTCGAACACTGTCCCGTACGCTGACTCCCTGGCTCGCTGGCCTGTTTTACCTTCTCCTCTTTTTCTCGCAACTCGAGAGAGTCCGCGTGGCTCGCGGTTAGGTAAGAAAGAACGAGAAAGATGGAGATACGCGCCAGAGTCAAGGCCGCTCAGTGCTCCGGCTTTATGCTACTAACCAACAAGGAAACCTGCGCGGTCCGCGACTCACCTTAAGCCTCGTGAGTTTTGTCGTTTCTTGCACCGAACCACCGGGAGTTACTACTCGCTGCGAAAACATTTATCCTGGAACACTGAGACACTGACCGGGCTAGGTGGTCACTCGGTTATTACACCGCGTCTTGCATCGAGCCTTTCGCTATTGCTGTTTCACATCTCCTGTCTCGCTTCGGCTATGCGTCTTCTCTTTCTTATTGATGATCTTCTACTGGCCGCCATTTGCAGGGAACGTGTTTCAGGTTTTTTTTTTCTTTTTATGCTCGATTCTAATTCCATGACTCGAATTGGTATAGTCACTGGTTTTCTTTGCTTTAATTTTTATTTTTTTATGCTTCATTTCATCCGTGGCACTCGGGATACTGGATTTATGCTTTTGGCGTCTTTCTCAGCTTTGGCATTCCTGAATCGATTCTGGTCGATCGATCCTCCCAATGGGTAATTGGATTAGTCGAAAACGATATTTTTATTTATCTGTCTCTCCATACGATGGACACTTTACCAAATGTTGCAGTTCTTCGTTATCTCAGATTTGAGAACGAAATTCGCTTTGGCTTACTTTCGTTAGTCTTGCTTATTTCGAGATACCTAGCGGAGTGGCTGCGTGCCCACGGTTTTTCGGCACTTTCTCCAGAGAAATGCTTTCGTGCGCGGAACGCTATCTCGAAAATTTTCATGTTCGCCAGAAATATTTTCTTTTGCTCTTATTTACCTGTAGCTTATATATATACATACATGTCACGAGGAAAAAAAATGTAATTGCAGAGTAAAGCATGGGTTTATTTTTATGATTTGTCTACAAGGAAGCATCGTTTATCGCTGACGAATCTTTAACCAATTATGAGTTGCGTGATATATTTTTTTTTAATTTTACGACTGTCGGACGTCTAGTTAATTTTTTTTTAAATCCTTCAAAAGTTGAATTCAACTTTCTATGCTATAGAAAAAAAAATTTGTACACCAGTCAACTTACAAAATTACCATTGACATGACCAACGACGATTGAGAAACACTGTTCTCCGCCACACGCTCCACTTGGCCCTCGATACACCATGTACTTTCACCGACCATGACTGCTCCACACGTTCTACTCTAGGAGTTTAACAGATAAAAGGGTTAATGGAGAATCACAAAGGTGCCACCACTGTCACCGTCGCTGCCATTCTTGGTGGCATTGACCGGATTTAGGTGCAGAGACATATACCGAAAGGAAATCGAATATTACTCAATTTACATAATAACGAGGAGTTCCCACTAAAATGAATGAAAAAAAAAGTTCTAATTTCCATATAATCGATAAAAAAGAAGTATACGTCAACGTAACCCAATTTACAATGAAATTAAAGTAAACATCCTGTCCCATGCATATTGACCATTTTATTAAGAAGTATATTATCTCGAAGCAGCTATACCCATCGTCCAAAATGAATTTTTATAAAAATGCTTTTTTGACTATACCTGTACAACGCTTAACTATATGATATTTGCAATTGTTTCAGGAAGGGACGATCTGTCGCCACCAAGCTCGTTAAACGGCTACAGTGCAGACAGTTGCGATGCGAAAAAGAAAAAGGGACCGACGCCACGGCAACAGGAGGAACTGTGCCTGGTGTGCGGGGACCGAGCCTCCGGTTACCACTATAACGCCCTGACGTGCGAAGGGTGTAAGGGCTTCTTTCGAAGAAGCATCACCAAGAACGCAGTGTACCAGTGCAAGTACGGTAACAACTGCGAGATCGACATGTACATGCGTCGCAAGTGCCAGGAGTGCCGGTTGAAGAAATGTCTAACGGTGGGCATGCGACCAGAGTGCGTGGTACCGGAATACCAGTGTGCCGTGAAGCGCAAAGAGAAGAAGGCCCAGAAGGTAGGGGTAAGGACGTCGCTTTAAAAAATTGTTTTTCTCAATCCGGAGATGGCAGTTGCGGGTTTAAAAAAATTAATATACATTAACCATCTGCCACCCCGGATACGACTGAGTCGTCAAAGACGAGTCAGAGTGACGATAATAGCGATATTAATTAATTTCTTTATTTTTAGGAGAAAGACAAACCAAACAGTACAACGATGAACGGGTCACCCGGTGGTTTGACCGGAATGGCCGCGGATCAGACGGGGGTGAAAATGGAGCCTGCAGAAGCCGAATCCTTATCGATGTCGGGAAGCAGCAGTGGTAGCGGAGCTGGCACTGGGACTCTGGCCTCCCACAACGGCGTCAAACACGTCAGTCCTGAGCAGGAGGAGCTTATACATAGGCTCGTTTACTTCCAGAATGAGTACGAGCAACCCAGTGAAGAGGATCTCCAACGGATCACGGTGAGACTAAGATTCGGCGTTATGGTAGAATAATAAGTTCAGTGAATGAGCTTGCAGCTGGTACACGGCATGAGAACAATGATTCCGTAGCCGATTAGGGTTTGCTAATTGGTACAAAGTGTCATAACGATATTATTTTTCTAGAATCAACCGAATGACGAAGAGGATCCTAGTGACCTTAGGTTTAGGCACATCACCGAGATCACGATATTAACTGTCCAGCTGATCGTGGAGTTCGCTAAAAGGTTACCGGGATTTGATAAACTCCTCAGGGAAGATCAGATTGCCCTGCTGAAGGCGTGCTCGAGCGAGGTTATGATGTTCAGGATGGCACGTAAATACGACGTGCAGTCAGACAGCATCATCTTCGCGAATAATCAGCTTTATACCCGTGACAGCTATAGCCTAGCCGGTATGGGCGAGACGATCGAGGACCTTCTGCAGTTCTGTCGACAGATGTACGCCATGAAGGTTAACAATGCCGAATACGCTCTGCTGACGGCCATTGTCATATTCTCAGGTATTACGATTTAACTTGCATTTTTCTCCTTACGTTTTCTCTCTGTGATCGTCGCGAGGAAATAATTAATATTTTCATCAAGCTTTAAGACACGAGATGGTTATAATGATAATTTATGATAAAAATTGCTAGATTGTCATTAATTGAAGTATTTTCTTAACAGAGAGGCCGAATCTACTGGAAGGCTGGAAAGTGGAGAAGATCCAAGAGATCTACCTCGAGGCCCTTAAAGCTTACGTGGAAAATCGACGAAAGCCTAAATCGGGTATGATCTTCGCGAAGCTACTCTCGGTCCTGACGGAGCTGCGCACCCTGGGCACAAAGAACAGCGAGATGTGCTTCAGCCTGAAACTCAAGAACAAGAAGCTGCCTCCCTTCCTCGCGGAGATCTGGGACGTGGTCCCCTAGTTTACCTTCGCCACTTCGAGTCGTCGTCGGCTAAAGTATGTGTCACACGGCGCTTGTGACTTTTATACTAGTGCACCACTATGCCACTGCCTCCGCTTGTCGTTGCCCCAACGAAAATACGACTCATACGACGAGCCTCACTTTCGTTGGGGTTGGCTTTCTTTTTCTCGTCGAGCTATAACGACCGACAACAAGGACGGAAGGAATATAAAAATACGTCAACGCGATCGGCATGATCGGTTATGTGAAAGGCAGTGGCGAGGCACGCAGGCTGTGATACGTAGAGACAGTACAGAGACTATAAGGAGCTATACTTATATTACTGTATCTCCTCCTTGGCTACCCCTGATATCGATATGTAAATGTAATGTATATGTGTAAGGCGTACATAAGGAAAACGAGACAGTGTGACTGTGAGACGAGACGAGAGGGTACGAAAGCAAGGGGAAAGAAAAAAAGTGTATGATGATATAGAGGAAGGATGCGCGAAATGAAGGCGAAGAAGAACCGAAAGAGAGAGAGCGTATGTGAAGCAGATGGTTAGGACTGCGTGTGAGCACTGTTGAGCAGTGCGTTTGAGAGGATACGAGCGCGAATATTGATATACATAATAATACGATAGAGTCTATATCACACACATAGCATAATAATATATTGCTAGTATGTACATTGTTTATACGAGCGTACGAAGTAATGAGAAAGATCGAGATATATCGAGGCGCTGCGCAAATTGTGAATTTGAATAATCGAGAAGCACGGAATAGAGAATAGAAAAGATATATAGAGTGAGAGTACGTATACCAGAGAACAATACATAGACCGGAAGGGGGAAAGAGAAATTCAAAGGAGAAGAGGAGTTAAGAGCGAGAGGTATGGAAGAAGAGAGAATATCGTTGTAGAATGTAGAAACGTAAGTATGTAAGTAAGCGAGGCTAGAAGGTAGTAGGTTGTAGTCAGTCAGCTAGGCTAGGTGACCGAGTCAAGTGCAAAGCCCTGTGCCTTCAGCAGCGGACATCGGCTCACCGACAAACGAAAACATGAAATTTAACCGTCCGTTTTAATTTTTTAATAAAATCAACAAAATCGTAAAATATAAATTTGAGAAGTTCATAAGATAACATTATTCTTAGGAGAAGGAGGCGGAGAAGGAGGAGCAAAGGAGGTGGGTGGGTAAGGTAAAGGGTTAGGATGGATATAGGAGGGTGGGATAGGGGTGTGAAAAAAAAAGACGGATCGGTTCAGCACAAATTGTAATTATTAATAAATCAAGGCATAACAGTCGTAGCAGTAATGCTACGTTGACAGTGAAGAGTGCAAGTGACCTACGACAGAAGGCAAGCAGGCAGGCAGGTAGGCAGTGATATAATGAATAACAGCAGGAAGAGAGAGCGAGAGGGGGGGTGTGCCTGTGTCATAAAATTGGCAAAGATACAGCAGAGGATAGGAGATAAAAAAAAGTAGCGGGATGAACGAAGATGAGAAAGTATTTGACTGGACACAACACGTGAGCTCTGCTTAAGGGCTCATCCGATACGTTTAGCATAAAAAGAAAAGCCAACTCGATCGCTGAAGTAGCGAGAGCGCAGCAACCATACCGAATTATCGAACCGTGTTGATGTCTGTAATCAAGGTCATATAAGGTAAAAAAAAGATTCTCGATGTTGTAACACTGTAACTCTATGCTATTAACTGATGTATGCAGCTGTATTCCGTAGTAAGTACCAACGAGTAATACGTCATAATTCACATAACGTGTATAACATAATGTGTAAAATCATACGGCGCCGCTGTTCAGTTGATGTATCCCGGGAGCGAGAGAGAATTGTTGCGTGAGGGATGAGCGGATAAGTAAGAGTAAAATATTTCAAATGGGAAGGAGCGACAGTAGCAGAGGAGGAGGAAAAGACAGAGAAAGCAATGAGTGGGAATAGCAACGAAAGCATATAGAGTAAAGAACTGAGGGGGCGAGCAATAAGAGGGGTTTAATTAAGAACAATCGGGATACACGTAGACGACACGGAAAAGAGATCGAACGAGGAGGAAAAAAAATACATTAATAATTGTAATGGCCGACGTCCAACGTTGCGCCAGGACTGTCATCGCATCGTTTCGTATACTAATCGTCATTAAAGGTAAACGTAATTGCGGCATGTCATTTTACATTGTTTTGTCGGCCCTCGCCGCCCCGACGCCGCCCGAGTAAAGGCGGATCTCGCAATGTTCGATATAAAACCCCGTCGCGCGGCAAATCGGCCGACTTAAAAATGCGCCCGAAAGTGGCGGCAGTGGGGCGGCCGCGGGTCCAAATCCGGATTAAAAGGAAAACTAACTACGTAACGCCGCAAGGCAGACACTGCCACACCACAGAGTGAACGCGTGAACACCATGATACACCGCTATAGATGAAGAAGAAAAAAAACGAAAAAAAAAAGAAAACATTTGTGAAACATCACAGAGAACCACTATCACCTCGACCGCCATTTAACCACCACCGCTGTCACCTCCTTCGCCATCTTTACAACAGTCACCGCAGCATACCTCATGTACTTCTAGATCTACATAAAAGTCATCTTGCAGTACAACTGTGTGTACTATGCATGTACATCTACGTTTACTGGACTCAGCAATTATAAATACGAGAGTGTAACGAATAACGCGAACCGCCATTTGCCTAGGCTTTTTTTCGTGCCTGTATAAAAACAGCTAGCCCAGTAAACGTGGCTCGCATTAAGTCTCGTAATCATAAAACGACATAGTACGTATTATATTATTCCGCATACGAAATGCATTCACACTCTTTACTCTTTAACCACGTAGCTCTCAATCAGTGTTTGTTCGAATGGCCGAACCCGGTGATCCCAGCGTCTCAAACCACACGACACGTCATCGTCCTTCTTAAATACGAAACGACTGTTCGTTTGTCTCTTACGCGCGCGCGCAGTCCCACACTTTCACGTAACATACAAAACACACAAGTGCGCGTTAAGAAGGTAAATTCGTGTGAAAACTGCTTTAGGAAAAGGAAACAAATTTTATGTATTCAGAATCGGATACGGTCGGATTATTATAATTGGATTTATATTGAAAAATTAATCGTCAGGACGCATCTCCATGAATTGTCGCGGATCGTCGACGGCAGGCTAGCCTGTTTAGTCTCATCGCGCAACACGGACTCGGAGATTCGTTGATCTGCTGTCAATATTACTACATCTCGTCTCTTTCGCAAAATTCAAATAGACCTCAGCGCGTAGCAGTAACGTAGCACTCATTCTTCGCTTACTCGCACTTTACGTAAACGACGGAGCGAGCGTCTCATGTATATACATGAGGAATTGAAATGAGAATGAGAAATTAGGAAAAACGGGGGGGAGGGAGGGGTTTAAATGAAAATTAAAGGAAAAGGGAAGATAGAAATATACATTTTTAGCAGCCTTATTAAACGTTAATTAATTCGAATCACACGTTCATTTTTGTGGTTCAGTTAAAAAAAGACGGACGATTAAAGAGAAAAGGTTATTAAAAAAAAAATCGCGATTCTACGATCACTGCCAAGGGCGTTACTGTTGACGTCGAGTTTCGCTGTCTAATAGGTGTTGTCGTCATCTTGAACCGCCCTCAATGGCGTCAGCGCCGGGGACATTGTTCATAATACTGCCAGTGTAGAGTCAAGTCTCTGTTTTTCAAACTATAATACTCTCTCCGATTACAATTCGTGTTCGCGAATCTGTCTACCCTAATTGTCTGAATGTTTCTATCCATTTGCCTGTTTGCTTGTTCCCTCTTGGCTGCCTGTCGTTTGTTTGTCTCTCTTATATGTGTCTGTCTGTCTGTCCGATCGACTGTCTGCTCGTAGTTGACAATTATTCCGCAATCATTAAAAAAAAAAAAGTTAACCCAATTAATTATCTCTACGATAGGAATTCACTTGAATTTCTTAATTTTTCTTTTTATTATTCTACTTCTTCCTCACCTGCCGTCGTCGCGTCTGCACTTTTCGATTTTACACTCGTTATTATGTAATAACAAAATCCTACACACGCGATTATACAATTTCACTAAAAGTAATACACACACACACACACACACGGCACAGCGTGCGCCTTTTTCTTTTAATTAAGAAGTGTGTCTCGTCTCTAGTAATTATTACTTGTATTAAATCGAAATTAATATTAAAAGACAAGCAAGATAAGCGCTAATTACGAAATGATGATAAAAATGGAGCGAGCGAAGCTTGTGGATAAATAGATAGTTGGACGATGATAATTAATTATTTCGGATATAGTCGTCCGCGTTCAGTGACCGAGAGAGAGAGGATGATAGAGAACGCGTGTGTCTGTGCGTGAGAGTGCGAGTGAGTGCGAGCGAGAAAAAAAATTATTTAAAAAAACGATTAAAGAAGACGATTAAAGGAAACGAACAAAAGTGACGCACGAGTAGTTGAGACAAAAAAACAAGGAAAAGTTGGCGGGAATTACGATTGGTGCTTTGGAATATTAGACTGAATTGTTGTACATTTAAAAGGGAGTTTACTCCCGCTAATTGGTAAAATTATTTCTATCGGAAACGTTTTATATACACTAGGCACACACAAACACTCTTTATAATTAGGTTCCTTTCGAGAGAGAGCTGCGCTGTGCACTCGCCCTGTAACGTAACGCGGACGTCACGGGCGAAGGAGCGTGTGTACATCAATATTATATTCTAACGATTAGTAATTGAAATAATATACAATAATTTTAACGAGTATAAAGGTTTTAAGTAAGCGATAAAAGAAGCTGCAATGTATTTGACATTTGATATGATATGAGAACAGTCTCGAGGCGAGGCATAGACTGACTGAGAGTAGAGATTCTCGTGGTGCACGATTTAAAAAAGAAAAATTTGACAAAAAAATTATATATATAAACAAATACCGTCTCCTTTTGCGTAATGTATTCACTACGCAAACTTTTCACTGCTCTCGTTGGCTGCCCGACTTCTACTCTCTGTATTGTCGCGAGCTCGTGCTAAATATTTATCTAGCGTATAATAATACGTTCGCAGGAATTGTATCGAGGGTACGTTCGAAAAAGGGACGTCTGGAAAAATTATTCTCTATTTCTAGGAGACGATTGGTTGTCGTTATTATTATTATTTTCTCTAATCGACAACGCCAAATGTGATAGCGCCCGAATTTCTTACAATTGGTCTCTTCTTTATTAATTTAGTTGACCCAAGTTGATATATGCTCGTTTTGTAAATTTTTGATTATATTTCAAACGAGGCGAATTCGCCACGAGATTCTTTCGTGCGTCTTTTTATCTCAGGTAGAGGAACTCGAATTTGATAGCAGGAACGAGAGCAGTGATAAGACACGAGTATCGAGTAATAATCGATTAACAGGAGCGATTGGGAGAATGAGAGGAATAATTATCTCGGAATGTATATATGGTAGGAACGAAAGATAAAACTGGGCAAATGGACGTGACGGTGGTAAAGGAATGAGATTTTAATGAACGTTGAGGGATTAAGATGAGGAAAAGGTAGATGAATCTTGATAGAGAATGTGTCAAGCTGATGTTGTATATATACGGATCGCGTGGTGAAAAGTAATTGAGATGACAGATGGAAATTGGAAAATGAGAGAGAAAGAGAGAGATCGACCGCTTACCGAAAAATAAATAAAAATCTTTGTAATTAATAACGGGGTCGCCGTTGTTAGCTACTCAATGAAGATATGTAGATATCCTTGGCCATGGCGATCGTGGCGCCCGACATCCTACTGAACCTCTGGCCCATTATTACCTAAGAGAAGAACCGTGACGCACGTTCAGAGCGATAATACCAGAATGCCGGAACGATCCTTCAGTGGAAAATACATAACTAAACTATTTCCCTATATCCCACTGGAACACAAAGGTGTTTCTAAAGAGAATGTTCCTATACATCATAATGGTAATCTATAGAGCTCTAACGATAAGTTATACGTGTTTACTCTACATAGCCTATATTCATACGATATTTTTCTTACGCGCCGGCCGAATGTCGCCCGTCGTGATCCTTTTATACGCTCGCGGTTTTCCAAACGGGATCTCCAGTGATACTTCCGCCGTCGCGAAAACCTGATATATTTTCGAAAAAAGAAATAAAAACCGACAGATGTTATAAATTACAAAATGTGCGACGGGTGGAGAATTCATGATTGGAAGAAAAAAAAGATTTAAAAAACATGGATATCAGGGTGTAGCGTGTAGTTCCGTTGAGCGGTTCTGTGAATTTGTCTCTTCAGCCATGGGGTGATTGGGATGGATATTGGACGGTAAGAAGGTCAGGGGGGATTTAATGAAGTAATTAGTGTTTGATTATGATATGTAGAAATTGACAATGTATGGCTAGGACGGTATGGAACCGAGTGAATTATCATGGCGAAGGGCTTGTCGAGGTCGGCCATGATGATGATAATGATGATGATGGTGATGTTGATGATGATGATGATTGGAGACGTAGTCATGTTTATATTCAGTAATCTCTTTGGAAGCACCTCGGCTCATTTGTAGACTCGAACGTGGCGCCGAACTGATGATGAACTCGCGAGGTGTCCTGGGGATGATGATGATGAAGATGGTACGAATCATCTCCTGCGAGGGCTCAGCGCCCGGTCGAGTCTGCAATACGGGTAAAAAATAAGACCGAAACCACAACACGATATGGAATGAAAATGTATAGGAGCAGGGAGTTGCTCTAGCTGTATTATTACGTTACGATTAATAATATAACGATTATGCATGATGAATAATGTTATTTTTAATGACTTTTAATTTCATGTATTTAAGTGGCATAGTTGACCAAGTTACTCTCCTCATGTTACGATTTATCATCGGATACGATTTAATTTTACTTGTTATTATTAATTAATTCTTATTGGACCGTGCAATATGTACAAATTTCGACTAAATTACCTTTTTATATGGATATTAAGTAGCCGCAGCGTGGTGAGAAAAGTACTCTTTGGTACTGCGTACACAAGGTGAGCGAGCCCTCTGTCTGTTGTATATTATTTTTATTTCCACCTTTTTTACATAAAAACGCAAGATCGGCATGGACCATGCTATGTATGGATGATATGTTCCAATACTAGAGTAAATCTTTCAACAAATACATGCTACTTTATTCAATTCGATATCTCGTCCTGTTCCTTGTTAATCGATTAGCTATTACATTAATCAATCAGCGATCCTCTGTCCTCACTCTGGTGTTTTAATTCATATACATATATTTTCATTTATACATTTGCTTCACTTTATTTCAAGAAAAAGACACTGTTGCACTCGAAGGCAATGGATCAGAAGATATGGGGGGCTGATTCTTCTCTTTGGTATCCATTTCTTCATCTTTAATGAATAAGGATATTTTTGCTGCAGAATTATAATCCTTCTTCTCTTATAAAAAAATCATGTCAGATTTTATCGGAAATCGAGGTAATCGATGTACAGAACTTTTTTAGATTTTCCGAAGCGCTCATTGGCCGTCGGTGTCGTCAACAGTGAGGCGGAAGTTCTATATGAAATTTCCGTTTCGGATGCAGATAACGTGCGCCACAGTTCGTAGCATTAGTTTGACAGATCGGGGTTATGATTGGTTGTGATTGTAATGATAACAGTGGGCGATGAGGAATAAAAGGTTATTGGATGAACAATAAAGTGGTAACCAATCATAACCTCGATCTGTCAAACCAATGCCATGAACTGTGGCGCATGTCATCTGCATCCGCAACGGAAACTTCACGTAGAACTTCCGCCTTACTGTTGACGACACCGACAGCCAATGAGCGCTTTGGAAAAGCGATATAAATTCAGTACCTCGATTACCTTAATTTCCGTTAAAATCTGACGTAATTTTTTAGGAGGAAACGCACATCATGTATCCAGTGAACAATTCAGCTTGCTCGTAGAAACGATATGGTACATGATCGATCTTGAGAGAGAGTAATTAAAATTATAATAAAACTTGATAAAATTTTTGGGAGGGGGATATATATTTTTATCCTTATTTTTTAAATCTGTTTTCATGATTACGAAACAATTTTCAAGGAACGCCCCACACGTGCAATTTTCATCCCTGATTACAATTGATCTGCAATCGTTGATGAGAACGAATACGCATGTAGGTATTTTCTTGTTATCATATAAAAAATAGCTAGTTTACAATGACGTTGCATCTGATTCTGAGATTCGCAATCAATGAATCAACTTTCAGCGATTCACCACTGCCTGAGAAACTTATCATTTTCGTTTTATAGTTGTGTTTGATTACTGTCACTGTTAATTATCACATAGCTTATTATGACTAATTAAACGACTGGGTATATTGAATTAAAGTATATCTTCAAGAAAAGGTGAAAATAAAAATGTTCGGAGCAACAAGTTATGCCAATACGTAAAATTCTGGCAATTGCTCTATCCGACCTTTGACAGTCAATGTTGAAATGATATTGGTGAGAGAAGAAAGATTTCTATGATAAGACTAAATAAAACTATAATTCTTGCGAGAGTATTTTTAATGGCGATAATAGCTTAACTTGGCGTGTCATCGAAAAGACTCGAGTTTTAAAAATGATCCCTTACGGATAACTACGATTCATAAAAATATCAATTTCAACGTCACAAATACGACGTTTGCAAAATTTCTCTCAATCTATACCCCCTGTCTGATTACACGTAACCATTCAATATTATTTACATACTGAAACGCGGTTCTTTTGACGACAATGCGACCAAAGTGACATGAATACGACAATTAAGATTAATTTTTAACAGATTGTCCTTCAGCTGACTGGCGAGGATTCATTCCTCCATTACGTGGCAAGGCCCCATCCTTAATTTTACAGCCTTTCATTAAGATCCTCACATGCCCACCTTACCACATCAACTTCCTACCCTGTTGCTCAGCACGTTCAATTTGTTTCATTAAAATTACCATTTCACTAGATTGCCACGGTATTACCTGAAAAATCACAAGAGCAACCTCAATGATGTATACAGTTAAAAATCCAGGTTAAAAATTATGTATGTATAAAATACGTCATTAAAATATAATATTTCATAATTCACACATGACCTACCATACGCTACATTTGTGTGTTGGGTTCATAGGTGATCCAGTTGGGCAGTTATAAGCGCGCGCAAAATCTTCGCTATTCGAAAGGGGTCCCAGGACTCGTACGGGACCCGGAGAATGGACACTACTTCGTATCTTTGTCAGAGCATCCTCAGGTCTCATCGAACCGCACCAGATCTGTGCGTAGTTTAAAAAGAAAAGTTGGTCGTGCGTAAGATTAATGCCAGGAAGCAGTGGTTCTTCGCCATGTATCGATACCCATTTTTTATATGCCTGAAAGGATATTGATAATTGACGATAAGTCAAATATTTGCGTTCATAGAGGGCAGCATCCTATCTCGGTCCAGACTTGACTCACCCTGAACGATTGCTTGAGACCACCGTTGTCTGCAATGTTCTCACCCTGGGTCATTCTACCATTGACGTACAAGTCAACTTCTTTTAATTTATAACGTGAATATTGGTCCACTATGCACTGGGCACGTTCGCGAAATGCACTGATGGTGACATTGTTCCACCATTGCATCATATTTCCATCTTTGTCGAATTGACGACCCTTGTCGTCGAATCCATGAGTAATCTCGTGACCGATCACTACGCCTATTCCTCCGTAATTCAGTGACTTGGGAAAATGTTGAGAGTAAAAAAGTGGCTGCAGGATACCAGCTGGGAAAACTGTAATTGATTTAACGATTAGTAGAAATTGAATCGTTCCTTGTATTTGAGACTCGTGCTTGATATGGACAATTACCAATGTCATTTTTGTTGGGATTGTAAAAAGCATTGACCACTGCCGGCTCGGTTGACCATTTGTCTTTGTCCACTGGTTGCCGTAATTTCTGTAGATTATGATAAGCGTCGTACTTCAGAACGGCCAGGATATTTTCCAAAAAGTGATTCTCAGTGATGTTCAACTGCAACGAATAAGTAATGATAATCGTTTTGATAAGTTTTGCATCTATGAGATCATCGCTGTCTCTCTACTCACCATCACGTATTCCATGGATAACTCTTCTGGATCCTTTAGAAATTCCGGGTAGCCGATTCGTTCGTTCATCGAATCGGCTTTGCTTTTGGCAACTGCCCTAGTCTCGTCGTCCATCCAATTATTTTCAGCCAAAAGTTCATTAAACGCTTCGCGAATGGTATGAATCATTTCCAAAGCAGTCTCCTTAATTGTAGGATAGTTCATTAGAGTGATATATTATTAATCATTTGTCCAATCATTACACAGCTCACTTACTTTACTATCGTGATCGAAGTTATCACGTATAAATAATGCCCCCACCGCCATTCCGAGCTTTTTATTCGTCCACTCGACACACTGCGACCATCGATTTCGTTCGCTCAAGATGCCCAACAGTATCTTGCGAAATTCTATCCGTTTCTGTTGGTACTCATCGATCATGTGGGGCATTATGGACATTACCAATCGCCAGAGTACATAATTGTGCAAAGTTCTGTAATCAAGGTGTATAATACATTATGTAAGCAATGATTAGATAATTAATTAATTTTTCAATAATTTCCAATAAAAATTTGGTCATTTACCGGCGATCTACTTTATCGACTATACGACCCATCTGTATGAAGTAAGGCATAGCATAAGCCACGACCGGTTCGTCTTCTGTTATTGGGGCGTTGAAAAATTCTTGAAGAAAAATTTGCCAATTCAATTGCGGCACTTCCTGTTGAAGCTCTCGTAACGTCAACTTCCTGTAAATAGCGGATGTGTCGTGTCTATCAGCTTCTGGCAGAGAAGCCTGAAACCATTCGAACCACTCCATTGCCTGTTTACCCATGTGTAACGTCAGATCGATTATTGGAAAATGTAAAAAGCTCTTGACCGGAAGAACTGCAAGTTTCTATATGATGAAGAGGATATAGAAATTGGGTTTGTCAGGGTACTGAAGAATACTAATTACACTGATCAACAGAAAAATTAATCACAACCACGGTCAAGAGCTGTTTAGTGCTCATACAACGGACCTGCGTGCGACTATGAGAAAAAGTGCAACTAAAAAAACCTTATTAAAAAATATAAAAAAATTGTCATTTTTCAAAACAGACACTACAAAAACAGGCAACACACGGCTAAGCATGACTGTTAAAAATATTTTCAAAAACATCAAAATTTTTTTACTCGCTCCTAGATCTCTAAGCATATACAAATAATAAGAAATAAACCAAACATATGTAAAAACGAATAAATTTACATATGAACAGGATGGACATGGGCCTCAATTTTTAATTCGATTAAAGATAATAAGTCAACGTACGTGCGCAAGTTCTTTCTCCAGGAGTATAACATGTTCGAATTCCTGTGCTGCTGTGCGGGAGTCAGCTCCAAGTAGTACAGCGACATTAGTCATATAACGATGATAAGCTCTTAATTCAGCCTCGCTACTAGTTTTCAGATAATAATCACGACTGGGTAGAGCGAGCTGCATTTGGTCCAGCTGGAAGTACATGAGGATTAACAATCACGTAATTATTTTATCTCACTATCTAATACTATGTCAAGTAGAATAAATGAGTGATAATAAGCGAAGGAAACCTCGGGTCACTGACTAAGGTCTTACTTTGCCGGCGCACCTGGAGGATGTTAGTCGAGGAATTCTTATCATCCGGTCCGACCCATTGTTCGAGAAGAACTCCCTCGTTGTACTCTCCCCGTAGACGACCCAGCAGTACCTCTATAGGATAAGACGGTGGCTTCCAAAGTACTCCCTCAACGGCAGGCCAGCCTCCCAATTTCTTAAGGGTGTCTCTGAGTGGTCCATCGCCAATCTGTCGTATCTGAGCTGCAAGAGTCCAGCAAGTTGAAGTGAACTGCACTTGCGACGTCGACTCGCGCTCTTCTTATACCCACGGATGTCCATGCAGGACTTGTAGAACATTTTGGCTTTCAAGGTAGCATCGTTGTCCTCTTTGTTGGGTGGTTCCTCGAGGACTCTCTTCAGGATAACCTGAAGCTGATCAGCGAGGACCTCGAAAGTGCTGATTGAGCTCTTGTCTTCGGGGATGTCGTAAAGTCGATTCCATTCGCCGCAGGCATATTGGAAGAAATCCGCACAGGGTGGCGCTGTTTGGTCCATTGCTGACAGGAGGCTGGCGGCTGATATTAAACAGACGAGTCAATTTCTTCGAGTAATCACTATCCTTAATCATTTAACGATCGCAGATTTAATCGAGTCATAAAGACATTTTCGTTCTTAACGAGGTCCTGGTAATTATCCCTAATAACTCTCTCCCGCTGGTCCACTCAGTTTAATATCTTCGTAGGCCTAATCTAATGAGGAAAAACGGAGGGGGATTGGCGGTAGGTGACGCCAATCTCGTGAAATTTAACGTACTTCCTAAGATTGAGTTTCTCGATTGAATTAAGTCTCGTGAGCTTTAATCTACCGTCACGAGACTATCGTGTCCGATCCCCCTCTTATTTCGAGCGGTTACCATAATTTCATGGTAAACGGAGAAATTGGGTCGAGTTTATCGGTATAAAGAAAAGTTTACTCACGAAGTAGAACTTGGAATATCTATAGCGTGGCTATCGATCGACGTTTTCATCGCAGATAATGCTTATGGCAAACTTTTACTTCCTGCTTTATGCGAATAGGCTTCGTGTCAAAAGTACATAATCATACGAATTCTCTAATTAATATTTTTAGTAACAATTGATTCGAAGCATGAATTTCTCAATTTTATTCTAGTTGAATGTATGACACTAGTAGCTTTTCTTACGATCCCCCAATGTAATTATAGTGAAACATTTGCTTATTAAATTCAAAATCTGATTCACCTGTTCTCACGCATTCCTCCGTCAGGCAGACTTTTGGATCTGTAAATAATACAAGATACAGTCAAACTTAGAAAATTCAAGAATAGTAATTTTTAACAGTAGATATTTGAATCCAAGAGACTTTAACCTTTAACATCTTCCCATGCATTAAAACGCAGCTCTGTTGGTACTAGTGTTACTATAGAATTATAACTCAGTCTACAGACGACTGATAGTAAGTAACAAATATAACTTTTGACAAAGGTCTGTATTCTTGATATCAACGTGTTTTATTTAACTATAGTTTTGACAGGCGCAACAAGTGACATCAAACTTTGTCCCGTGTTCTCGTTACCTAGTTTATCTACACCTTACACCAAACTAACTTGACGGTATTAAGTATAATAAAAAATAAAAAAAACTTTATAAAATATCCATAGACACTACTAAGCGTGACAAAGGGCTGAAAAATTCACCTTACTTAAAAATCAAATATACGAATAATAATTAATAAATAATTATTAGAAATCGACTACTAGAATTACAATAGAAAATAGCTCATCGTATCTTTTCAATGTTCGCACTAGACACAAGTGTTGCGCTACCACGTATCAGTGTTACGTAATTGGCAAAGGTTTTACTACGACCGATGGAGTACCTGTTGAATTTATCAGAAGGTGTTAGGCGGCGCGAGTGTCCGAATCAAAGTTATTTCTAATCTCTATAATCAGTACGTTATTAAGGTAGCGATACGCAAAACGCGCTACGATATACAAGCATATCTAGAAAAATGAGCAATCATGAACACGAGCAGCTTTCGGTACGCCAAGAAGCTGAAAAAGTGCCAGTTGAAATTGGCGGGCAAAACTCACGTGTTTCCTGGTCGCATTGGCGGAATGTATTCAAACCAAGAAGTAAAAGAGTGAAGAGACAGGTCGTTAAAAGAATAAAAGCAAGTACGCCAAGTAGACACTGCCTGTTGGTCGTTCGTATCCGACGTCGAGTGATCGATGTAGCCCTGGTGTTCCTAGCGTTTCCAGAATGATGAAGAACGGTCGTGGTGCTGCCCCTGGGTCCGTAAGTTACCTAAGATCCAGAAGATACTTTTGACCAACCGATAAGACGAAACGATGCAATAGAAGAAGACGTTACCTGCAACGGAGTACCCGAAGAAGCGTCTCTCCTGCTTCCCGACAAGAGATCACCCTCTTCGACGACGACCGAGGTCCTGATATATCCGTTGTTGCTTTCGGACTTCATTCTTCATAAATCTTCCAGAAGTCTATCAGCGATTAATTTTCGCCTAGTCGAAACTTCATGTACGCCGTAGGGACACACTCCGAGAAACGTCTCATTCGTAAAGGTTTATCGCATTGGAGCAGCTCGAATCGAAATTTTCTCTCAGTCGCAGCATCGAATAAAAACTGTACTCGGATCCCTAATCTTTGCCCATCACCGATAAGGAATTCGATTAAAGATCAAATTGGCACGTTGATAAATAAATAAAATTTCCAATTTTCCTCTAGGGACAACCAATTACCTCTTTATATTCATATACAGGCATACAGGGACGAGCGAAAAGAGGTATCCCTCGTCTAGGGACTTTTTCGATAATCAGAGGCTCGACACATCGTTTCCAATAGGCAGTGCGAGAGCTTGAAAAGTTTTTAAGCTCCTACGGCGACTCGAAAATACCCCCCGGAATCCATGTGCGCGTTTCTGATTTCCGAGCTTGATAACTCGGTGCTTTCCCGATGCCCTTCTACCCGTAGCGACAGCTAGGGGAATAACTGTTTTTCGTAAGAAATGCCTCCTCCAGGTATTCGCTCAGGATTTAACGGCTCCGGAGGAACCAACGACGTGACGAGGACGCTCGATGTTGACAGCGTTGCGTTAACGGCGGCAGTCGGTACCAGACTGAAGTCGAGATCACAAGACGCCGCGTAAAACCTACCTTCCCGCCCGTCTTGTTCTGCGTTCTCTATCATACCTCAAGCCCCTCGAATCGCCTCACCTCAACTCACCTCGCCTAATGGCGATCGTATGATACGAATCCTCCTCACCACTACTATACTCCAACCACCTCCTCTTCGTCAGTTTCCATACTTAGCTGGTACCTGCTGCAGGTCGATATCACGCCTGCGCTCTTAACCAACCTCGCTGGATACCACGTTCTCGGGGCTCAGAACCTCCTTGGCTTTCCTGAACCGCCGGCGGCCACCATTCCCATTTTTTATTCCTTTATCCCACAGCGAACAAGATATCCGCGCGCTTCCACGCTCCTTTCAGATCTGCCTCGTACTCGTCCTGTGCACATTTTATTACTGTTATCACAACGTAACGCATCAGTATATCAGATCATTCATTAACTTTTGGATGGCTGATATTGCTGTACTCTTTATCTATCTAAGGCTTCTCACACGTACTAATAATAATCATTTACCTGGGTCATGTTAATCGAGTTCAGCTTCTCTGACGGTAGTCGATCATTTCACGTCTGTCCCCTGAAGAGAATATTTTTGATAACGCTTATTGTCCCTTGTCGATTTGACGTGATTAAGATCGATGCGAGCTTCAAATCGGATCATAATCTGTTGGCTGATATTCATAAGCTGATTAAATAATTATATAAAGTATTTTTCGCGATAAACTTATCGTCCGAAACTGGTTCTACGATAGGAATCAATTAGACGGGCCAACTTCGGGTGATTCGTGTGTCGTGAATTCTCTCGGCATGAAAAATCCTGGAACATAGAGATAAGAGAGTTATTGCGAATGATTGGTGGTTATCGCATTTATTTTTGGATTATTAGATATAATCTACTTATATCATGAAATTCTTTAGTGGGTATCTAGCATTTTTTTTCGAGGGCACGAATTTTACTCTGATACTTATGTACCATTCTTCTTTTTACTACTGTATTATTGGCGTTAGTCTGTAGGCTGAACGTGTCTGGGTAACGAAGATGCAATAACTCAACTTCGATATTCTGCGACACACAATGACTTTATGGTGGAACGTTAATGAGAGCTTATTGTATCTTCTAAAAGATGGCAGGCTGTTCATTGTTGTAACAACTGCTTCGATAATTCTTATTGCTTTATTAATACACTTTCAATGTATGTATACCTACCGGAATACCCTTGTTACTCTGTGTCTTTGAATGCTTGCACGTGTACGCGTAAGGCTATTAGCACTGTATTAAATTTCCAGGAATTCTCAAGGTTCTGTTGGAAACAGAATTTATACAGATCAATGAAATTGAAGTTAACGCTACGAAAGAGGCAATTTAATTTTGACGTCTAAGAAGATTTATTAATAGATACGATAATCATGGAATATGATTGCCAGAGGTTGCTTTTATGAAAATGATGATATATATAGTCAGAGTTATTGAGAAAAATAATCAACGTTTTGATGAATTCACGACATTCTCGTTACACGTGTAAATGCACTTTTATGCATTTTTGAGAAATAGCAAGGAAGTCATTAAGGAAGTTCGTCGACTGCTCATCTAAATATAAGAGAAAGGCTTAACGCTTTTACGTGTTATTGAACGCACGTTTTTGTACGAAATCATGCGAAATTATTAATCTGATGTCTAGTTTTCATGATAAGGAGCATTTAAAATCGTGACATTTTTCACAGGCATCTGATTCTTGACGACATGCTTCAATAATTTTTGACTCCTTCCATGTAATCTATATTATTGAAAATACGTTTGCTCTACGATGTAAATACCGGCAAATATTTTAACAGCTTGAAAACCACACCTTTCCGCAGCATTAAGAATGAAATCTGAAACTGGAATAAACCGTTTATATTTCAGAGCTGCGAAATCGATTACGTTAAACGAATGTTTGACAATATCCACTTACTGCCAATAAATATTTTACGATATCTAGTAAAGTTGGAATATATTTTTATTAGTATGGTTGGATTTTCAATGTATTTTCATACTACCTGTCAAAATAGGGTAGTTGACGATTTTATCAAATAAAACGATTTAATAATACTTAGAGCAAATGTCCGACCAAAATAATACACTGCATCATGATGTACTTGTGATTATTTATTTATTTACTTTATGTTCGTTTATTACATAACTTGTTTTCGCAGTTATTTCAATATTTCTTATAAAAATAGTGAGTCGGCTAGATTGAGACAGTCGAACCTTCTTAATGAGAATGATGCTTTATAGATTTATGTTGTTTTCGCACAATTTGAAGCATTTGAAAATATTCAATTCGTTTGTTTCCATTATATTTTAGGAAATATGAAAAACCATGTTACTTAATGCGACTAATAAAAAATACAACTGATTAAGTATGGACTGAAAATGGCTACATGAATCGTTTATGACATACTTTTTTGTCGTCATAAATGTTTTAAAACGTTGCGAAATTAAGACGAATAACCTGGATCCCAATAATAACAATAACGACAACGATAATAGTAACATTAAACTTAACGAATTTAATATCTCTGGAACCTACGTGCTACCCTGAACCCTTGGTGCTACGGATATTCTCTACAAAGATGATTAGGGAGATGAATAACGCTACGGTTTTAGGCGATACCAAAAACATGAAGCTTAAATCCCAGCGGCGAATCCGGAAACAGAACTTTGTGATCATCGCCTCCGTCGATAATGCGGATCCCGTCGTAGCTAGGCATGAGTCAGTGGCTTTTGTCACATTAAACTTACCGAGCTTACACTGTGTGCTCGAACTTAAGATTGCAAAGAAAAAAAATACTTAGGCTATATTCGATGAGCTGCTTCGTTGTAAATGTTGTTTTGTAAACTAGCGGTAAGTAGCGGAGACACTCTGCTCGCCAAGCTACACGTTCGTGATCGTGGTCAGCTGGGCTACGACGGGATATGCATTATCGACGGAGGCGATGATCACAAAATCCTATTTCCAGACTGGACGCTATGATTTAGCGCCATACATCTCCCTACTTATTTCTGCTGATGGTTACGAAAAGTATTTCTACATTTTATGTTCGTGCATTAAGTTATAGAGATTTTCACGTTTTGTATATGCAATCTTGAAAAATTGTGACGAGCTATCGCAGAGTTGAAAACACATGTGTTCAAGAGAAGATTGACAGCAGCTGTGAGATAGAATTTAGAAAAAAATGGAAAAACGCGTGGAACCAATGATAGAAGCAGATGGGAATACACAGTTAATGGGCATACTTGCTGCTGTATTTGCCATAATATTAACACTCGGTAATTATACTATTTTCTTAGGAGTTACTATCCTTTACTCATCTTTGCACACAATTTACTGCTGTTACTATATTTTTAGAATGTAATGTTGTATTGCAGTTCTTTTTGCATTATGGCGAAGGGGAAAATCTGTAGGTCGCAGTGTTCTTTTTACTGGCCTCTGTGATGCTGGAAAAACATTGCTATTCGCAAGACTATTACAGTCTAAATATGTTAAGACTTATACCTCTGTCAAAGAGAACACAGGAGATATCATAATTGAAAATGTAAATCAAGCTAAAAACTATAGTTTCTCTTAGCAATATTGAAAATAGTAAACGTGTTATGTAATTTTGCAGAGCTCTTTACGTATAGTTGATATTCCTGGTCACGAACGTTTACGTTACAAATTTTTTGACAAGTACAAATCATCTGCAAGAGGACTTGTTTATGTCATTGATTCTGTAACATTCCAAAAAGACATCAGAGATGTGGCTGAGTAAGTAAATAAGTATCAAAAGAAATTCTATCAAAATGAAATATAACATTGAAACTGGGTATTGTTTCAGATTTTTATATACTCTGCTGTCAGATTCTGCAATTCAGCGAAATATTCCAGTATTGATTCTGTGCAATAAACAGGACCAAACAATGGCTAAAGGATCTACAGTTATCAAGACTCTACTTGAAAAAGAAATGAATCTATTGCGCCTGACAAAGAACAATCAGTTGGAAGCTACCGATGCTTCTTCAGCGAATGCATTCCTTGGGAAACAAGGAAAAGATTTCGAATTCTCTCATCTTACTTCGAGAGTAGATTTTGCAGAATGCAGTGCTTTTTGTAAAGATCCTGATTCTGCAGTAGATATTAACCAACTCAACAAATGGTTGTACGAAATAGTTTAGAAAATATCTGAATGAATTTCTAATTTATTATTTTCATCTTTTTTTTTATAATCACTGCATTTATCATGCCTGTAAAGAACTGTTGTGAAATCTATATACAATACTTTGGTAAAATGTTATTTATGCATAATACTGTATTTTATTACATCCCGATATTTCCACACGTATATCTCTGGTTGATTCCAATATCTTTACTCTACCAACATAAATGATAAAACTTACTAACTCAACGTGAAAGAAAAACATCATAATTGGCGAATACAGTATTCACTCCATAAACTCAACCAGCATTTTTTACCTGGAATTGTATAAGTCCGTTAGTATAAAATAAAATATAAAAGAAATATTCAAAATGGCGACCTCCATAGGCTCAATAATAATCATATTGTATTTAACATAACTGCGCAGTGTAGCTCAAAGTGTAATGCTATAAATTGCAAAAAAACTGTACTTATATAATATTGATATAACAGCGATAAGATATATAATGCATACAATATGTAACTTGAAAATATCTAGGTTCTCTAGTGTCCCAGCATTTCCGTAACACGTTATGCTGGAGTGAACATGTCTATGTCATTTAACTTTCTTTTAACGCTTCGGCGCATTGTTTATTCGTTGTATGCTAGTTGAGTTCAGTTCGTGCTAAGGGTCGATCGTACATTTCAATCATCTAATTGCGAGGTTAGAAACGCAAGCACATTCAATATGTCTAACATCAAGAATAGCGTCAAGGATGCTTCATATTCTGTGAACATAGGAGGTATTACCAAAATCCTACTCCTCTTATGCTTTACAATTGACTGTGTCCTTGATTTCCTAGAATTTCTCTCGTTATTTATTCACAAATTCAGTGAGCATTTTCACATTATTAGATCATAAAACGAGGATCACACTTTAGCAGATATTCTCCGATTACAGCCATTTTGAATAACTCTTGATTTGGTATGGGCTTCTGTTACTTTCGTTTTATATAATGCCATATTTGTTTAATTAGAATAACAGAGGAAATTACAAATTTTAAATTTGTGCTATCGCGATACGAAAATGAATTAGTTCTTACTGTTAGTATCAGTAGGGGATTGATTATCATTTTTATGTACTTAAATGTCAGAAGAAATGTAAATTATTATATCATTATCATCGACTAATTAGTAGTAATACAGTACGATTGATTAATGTAATATGTCGTCGGATATGTTTCTGTGATTCAAACATCCTTCGATTATTTACATGATGATAATTTTTTAAGTAGAATTTGATATAATAATAATTTTTATTTTTTGTTACAGATATGCGAATTAAATATAAGGATAAGAGCGATACATTTACTGAAGATCATCTCGAGAGCAAACAACCATTTGGGCAATTCAAAGCATGGTTTGAAATCGCGTGCAACACACCAGGAATTTTGGAACCAAATGCAATGTTCCTTGCTACGGCTACCAAGTAAAGAATGATAACGAATGATAGACATATTCGCTAGTATGAAAAAAATTTGAATAATATTATTTCAGATCCGGTATACCATCTGTGAGGCCAGTATTATTAAAAGGGTACGGTTCGGAGGGCTTTAAATTTTATACAAATTACGATAGTCGAAAAGCTCGTGAACTTGTAAGTCTCATGAACACTATAAAAACGGACCTGCATTTTACCACACACTGTACAATGTGTGTACTTGATTTAAATCATTTTATTTCAGGATGAAAATCCAAATGCAGCTCTTACCTTTTATTGGGAAGCGCTTAAACGTACCGTCAGTAAATTACTAATTACAGTTAGTAAATTTTCTTAGGGAAATAATATAAAACAATTGATTTTTTTAGGTGCGAATCGAAGGTACTGCTGAAAGAACATCATCGGCCGATTCTGATTGTTATTTCAATAGTAGACCATATCCTAGTCAAATAGGATCAATGGCAAGTAAGCAAAGTAGTGTTATTGCTGGTCGAGAAACACTTATGATCAAAGAAAGAGAGTTGCTAGCACAATTTCCAGAAGGAAGCGTAAAAAGGCCGCCAAATTGGTTAGTGGTAAATCAAAAAATATTCTTGATAACAGATGGTATATCAACAAAATATATTTATTCATTAACAGGGGTGGTTATATCGTTATTCCAAAAAGCGTTGAATTCTGGCAAGGCCAGAGTGATCGTCTACACGATAGGATTCGCTTCAGAAGACGAAAATCTGGTGAGACACCTGACAATATTCTTGTCCATGAAGGAGACGACGGTTGGGTTTTCGAAAGACTATCACCATAAAAAATATTAAAAAATATTCTAGCATTTACGTAGGAGTCGATAGTATATTTCTGTATATTTTGCATCGGACAATAAGGTTGTAGGTAATAGAAAAAAATTGCAGACCGAAACAGCGGATTCAGGTTGTGTCTTTCCGCGTTAGCTTTAATATTGCACGCTGTACGCCTGAAATATTGTTAATAATATTCGATATATTCAAAAAATGTTTACGGTATTATTGATATTTACCTTCTTTACTTTTCCAAACAATAATTGAATTGAATATACCGTCTTTTTTCACAATGTTTTCAAACTGTCCTATACTGCCTCCTACTCCAAAGTAATACATCTTTGCAGCCACGTATCTAGATTAAATTTAAAGTGTTATTATTTTATATTTATTGGATTCTTGTTAGAATGCGATATTTACCCAACTCCATCTTTCTTCAACTGTTTCTTGAAAACCTCATAGAGCTTTTTTTGATTATCAGGATTGTAGATGGTCTCGCTGGTAAAAATAAAATCATACTTTCGATCTTCAGAATTGTATTTATTCGATGATAGTTCGGCAAATGACTTCCAGTCACCGCAATAAAATTCACAGCGATTTCGAATGGAATTTCGATCGGTTAGATTCAAGATAACGTTTGGTATCGTGACCGCTTTAAGCACTTCCGTATTCTGAAAATCAAATATATTTTGAATACACGTGCGACACGCGCGTTTTTAAAACAACGTTCGATACAATATCGGTTATCTCACATAATCCTGAAAGTGAACGGTAGATCCTTCGTGTAATGCGATCAACCCGATTATACCGGCACCGCAACCTAAATCGAGAACAGTTTTATCTTTGAGACGAATTTTCTCTTTTAGCAAAAATTCACCCAAGTCATAGCTGCATTCCCAAATTTTTAAACCACCTATAAAATAATTATTTAAATATATATTTTATATTCACGATTGACGATGGTATTAAAATAATATAATTTGACGGATACCTTCATATTTGGCTGGAACCAAATCGGAATGTTGAGATTCAGCCTCGATAATATTTTCACACCTCTCATTTTTTAAGTCAATCATGACCTTATCTGTATGCACTAGTTTTAATGGAATATCGGTGAAAAAATTATTTTCCATAATATCCTCGGGTTCATATTCCGCTTCCAATTGTTCTGAGGATATTTCGATTTTACATGACGGGAACCACTCGAGTAAAGTATTATTACTGTCATCTTTCTTCTCTGAAAATGATCCGAGTTATACGAAATTGTATAATTTTTGGATTATGTAGTATTATTAAAAAATTCACATAATTTTTACCGTCGCATTTATCAAATTTACGTCGATAACACTACTATAATAAATGTACCAATTGCGGATTGTATAATTCCTGTTATCGTTGTTACCATATCTTCGAGAATTTTATGTTAAACTGCAGTGAGATGGATAAACAAAGTATATATTTTTAATAATCTATTTTGTGTTCTCTAAATTCATTCATTGTTGAGTGAAATCATCTGTTTTTAAAACAACAACTTGCTTCAAAGTTTTTTAAATACAAAAACAAATACCGCGCACATGAAGAGTAACCTCAAAATTAACTAATACTATTTCCAATAAGATATTGAATTTATCTTTAAAAAAACTATTACCTTCGGTAGAGTCATCTTTAGAGAAACCAAATTTAAACATACTCATAATGATTTGTCAGAACCTCATTGGCAAATGAATATTATTGTACAATCAGTATACGAAACAAAATGCAATTTGACAGTATTTCACGTGCAGCATTTATGCATCCCCATCGGTATAGAAGAAATCTATCGTTTGAAAGTAACCAGCCTCTAGCACCATCTACAACGATTAGTATGAAACAGAAATCATTTATTTTGCAAACAAATGCAGAGATTTATTAAGCTGTCAAGTCCGTTAATTACGCAAAATTGAATGTCTACGATAATACGATAATACGTATCCCATCTGAAATATCAATACTAATTATATAACATCATATGGCCATCCAATTTCTATTTCACAATATTTTTATAATAATATCTCAGAACAGCTGATCATTGACCATTGAAAATTTCAATATACTGCAATAAAAACTGATCTATAACATGTTTCTAAACTCACTGCCAGTATTATGAGCATGGCTGGATATTTCTAACAGATGCACAAAAATATGTTAAGAATATTCATATTAATCGGAACAAAATCTACAAAGCATATCTCCAGTGTTGCAACATTTCCCATAAATCTAACGCTGTAAAGAAATGTCCCTATACAATTAACACAAGAGAAAAATAAACGGAAATTCACGTACTCCACGACCACAACAATACTTAATTTGACTTAAATTAATGTGTGCGCTTTTGTAGTGGCAAACAATTTATTCAGGCACGCAACATATGTGAATACTTTGAGCTTTTTTTAAATATGTTTCAATTACCCGTCGCCAAACATCCAGCATGTACGAAAACAATGTTTCGCACTGCGATCAGCCATTATATAATATATTATCCGTTTATTTGATAGATACTCAAAAGTTCCAGGCAAATTAATAATTTCAAAAATTGAACATAATCACAATATAAAAGTGTGAACAACCGACGTTATTAGAATCGTTGTGACACATGAAACATCCTTTATGCAATATCAAAAAAATTGTTCAATGCAATCGATCGTAACAACCATAGATAATCATCCGAGAGATAATGCACAATTCACCAAAGCGAACAGGTACAAGGAAAATGTAAATGCGTGGAAAAAATTAATATCACTGTATATACCACATTAGGTGCTATCACTATGCCGTTATTAGAAAAGACAATTTACGTAATTGTTCGCTAGAGTAATCATCATATTATCTTTATTATTAATTATCTTACTAAGATAATCGATAACGATTCCTTGTAGTTTTCTTCATTTTTCCTCCTTTTGTTTCTCGTACGCTCACTGCTTTCAAAAGGTCGAACAATTTTACTCGAGTTACATTAATTGTATCAAGCGATAGATTATACAGAATCATCGGTCGGTTATATCGTCATTAAAAAGAGTGGGATATGCTCGAAAGAGCTGATGTGAACTGACAGGGACTTTCCCGTGGCATCGAGATTTTCGTTTAAAAGCGAACGCACATTGGCAACGCAATAGTCAGACTGCATAGCCACCGATTCCGAAGAAGACGTAAATCGTGTGGAGAATAGAAAAATCAATAATGATTTGGCTAAAAATAATCGAGGGTGTACTGTCGTTGTCATTCATGGGAACACTGATTTTCGCTGTTCCCACAACGCGGAAACTTGAAAACGACACTAACAACGATACCAGTAAGGGGTTAAAAATTGAACTTGAAATTATTAAGGGGTGGTATTTCAAAATTTTTTTAACTTATCGATATCATTCATTTGACAAATAATCACGTGACAAACTATTCATGACAGTGACAACTGTAACGTGACTGATTTGAATTGTTGATTATATGAATTTTTTGACATCTCTCGCATAATGGTGCAGACCAGAGGATACATGTTATTTAAAAAATTAATATGCTAATTTGCGTATTGAATGTTTTGAATATTGAATGATTTACGTTTCTAATAGATATTATTCGGGCACTTTAGAGTGCATTAAGACTAATATATTTAATTGGCAACTGAAATATTTATTAGCATCATTTAAATTCACGTGCCTATTAAATTTAGTAAAATTTACTTTTCCAAAAAGCTAAATAGTGAATGAAAATTTTCAGAGCAGCTACACTGTACTAAAAACCGAAAATATTGTACATAATAGGCCGTGAAATATAAATATAAATATTATAAGGAACCACTATTATTTCCTGCAACTAAAACCTACTGTGGAAAGTTCATACCTATAGCAATGTATGAGAATACCATTTTAAAAATCGGGTACAAAAAAAATCATTAGCTGCCATGAAACGGGCAAATTGCTTACCGCGGAGTCATCATTTCCATCACGTGTAACCTCCGCCATGATTACAATCGGTATTATACTTCTTACGTAATGGGTACAGAATATCAAGATCAAGCCAACAACAGTTTGATATTTAAATCATCGGGCATTATTTTTCGATCGGGGGTTCCCATGGCCATGTAGATTAAATTACTCATTTAAACGTATTAAAACCTTTGATTCGATCTGGATGATGAGATTGAGAGTAAACGAAGAAACAAATAACTGATCTATTGAATTAAATTATTTTTAAGATTATCCCAGGATCATCAGTCGGGAAGAATGGAAAGCTCGTGTTGTCAATGACCACATTCCACTCGCCAGTTCGCCAACACCTTACGTCGTTGTCCATCATGGCGGAATTCCTCATTATTGTTACGATCAAGAAACTTGTTCCACTATAGTAAGAGCTTATCAGGATTTGCATATGGATGTTAATGGATGGATCGATATCGGTTATCAATTTTTAATTGCCGAAGATGGTAACGTTTACGAAGGACGCGGATGGGATTTTGTAGGGGCTCATGCTCCTGGTTACAATACACAGAGCATTGGAATTTGTATTATCGGGGATTATACAAGTAAGCGTTATAATTATTAAAATTTTAATTACCAGCCGAGGCCATTCTTGTACTTCAAGAAATACAAGTGACTTGTATTTCTGTGTTATATATAAATTACATTAAATTGTAATTACTTGTATTATACATGTATAGTAATATTATTACAGTAATGTTATGATTATTATTATATTTACATCACACACAAAAATTACATGTATCTCTTCCTTTCAGAATTCCTGCCAAACAACTTGGCTCTTGACGCTCTAAAGTCGCTTATACGATATGGGGTGTCTATTGGCAAAATTCAAGATGATTATAAACTGATTGGTCATCGACAGGCTGTAAATTATACTGTGTGTCCTGGTGAAATGTTTTATGAATATATTTCATCTATGCCGCATTGGACTTCTAATCCAGTTTCCACGCTGCACCATGGCACCAGACGAAAGGCCAATAACATTACTGGCAATTCCCTTTGGACCGATTTGCTGAAGCTTGGCGAACCCAAAAGAATCGAAGACAGTGTATCGACGGAAAATAGACATGCTGAAAATGTAGTTGAGGCGAATAGTAGTGACGAAGTTACGAAAATTGAACTTATATAAATTTATTTTATACAAGATTCGTACATTTGATCGTTAAAAGTTAAAACAAAGTATGCGCTAACTTGATATCTAAACATAACCATAATGAGCAATGTACTTGCGGTATAAAAAATAATAAGGGAATTTATATTTTTTTTTTAATTTCAATTTCACATTCAAGTGACTCTTTAACACTGCTTCAGTTAACAAGAAGACCCCTCAGAGTAAAACTGTACCTGCAACTCACTTTGAATTCACATTTTACTGCGACAATGTACAGAATATCAAATATCCATATATGTGTCATCGATATCTATTATTAATCAGTGATATGAAATATATATATTTATCTGCAAAGCATCTGATGTACTTTTATCCATCTTGACAATTGATATGTACGTCCATCTAACATTTAATATTTTTCTTTGTTGGTCCATTCTCATGCAATACAGAGAATAGAGAATCTATACTGTACGTAGAATATAAAGTAACCGACTATCGTCCATCCTGCTTATAACGGACTGAGAAAGTTATGAACGCAAGCGGGTATTCCCCGAGTAAAGTCCAACAGTCTTGTTTGATTGTGTATTTATATTAATATACGATAATATGTACTTTATCAAGAAACGGGACTCTACCCTGTCTCAGCGACCATATAAATAAATGTGACCGTCCAGCCAATGTTTAGTTTACGTTTTGAAGTAATAATGCAAGGATTAACCGTGATCACAGTTTTATTCATCGCGCTTGGATCCACGCAATGTGCAAAATTGCGAAATACTGTTTACGGTACAAAATTCAAATTACCAATCTGCAAATAGGACACTAAAAATATTAATAGAGTGTGGTCATTTGAACTTAATTAATACAATAAACTTTTGAAATGACTAATGAAACAATTCAATAGTCGTAACTGGTAATATATCCAATAAAGACGTCGTGACAATTAAATGTTCAAGTAGATAAATTCTATGTTACATAGCAGCTACGTAAAAGTTACATAAATACGTGACAAACATGTTCGTTCGGTATACTATATAGTTAGCTATATATACGGATATATATTTTTTTATTTATATAAATTTTTTCTTAATTGCTTACAGATGAACCTACCATAATTAAAAGGTCAGAATGGGGTGCGAGGGAGGCCAGTCAAAGTATCGATAATCTTACACAAAATCCAGTTCCCTATGTTGTCATTCATCATTCTGCATCTGATTCCTGCACATCTCAAGCTATTTGCCAAACGCGCGTTCGCTCGTTCCAGGTAAATTGATAAGTGCTTAATTTTTCTGGCGAATACATTTTTTCATTGTACACGTCTAATCACTACGCTCAGATGACTATGTCGATTTTTGATTGAGGAGAAACCCCGGGAATTTCGTATGACGTGGAACAGTCAGTGATACACATGTATATAATAAATATGAATAAAATATATATATTCATATAGTAAGAAATTAAGGATCGTAACATTAATTCATATGAGATTCCAGAATCTTATATTTTATGAAATAAAAGAATCATTGACATATTTCATACCAGACTAGTCAGTATGAGATAGCCTTTGCTCTGTATCCGAGCAAATTATCTGCTGTTATTCAAGGTTATTCTGAAGGAATGAAAGTTTGTGATATAAATGTCAATATTTTTTTACGTGAACATGAATAATTTTTTATTATCTGATAACAATCAAAGTATTCTTATTGCTTTTCTTTTGTAGAACTATCATATGGATAGTAAGCATTGGGGCGACATAGGTTACAATTTTTTGGTTGGCGAGGACGGAAATATTTACGAAGGTCGAGGATGGAACAAACGCGGCGCACACGCGACTAACTACAATTCTAAAAGCGTTGGAATTTGCTTCATCGGTAATTACAGAAGTAAGCATCGAGATTAAAGATGGTGAAAATTATATGAATTCAAATTTTGATTTAACTCTATACATTCTTTTTTTATTCACAGATCGTCAACCAAGTAATGCGGCCGTTAAAGCAGCCAAGGATCTAATAGATCATGGAGTCTCGCAAGGTTATATAAGTCAAACTTACAAATTAATTGGACATAAACAAACAACCCCAACCGAGTGTCCCGGAACTCAACTTTTTGAATTAATCAAAACATGGCCAAACTGGACAAAAAATCCATAAGTGATGTCTATTATTTTTGTATGATACCAACGAAAAAACGATAAATACAGTTATTGATCTTGTTGAATAAATATATCCATAAAATTTTTATAAGAAAAGTTGTGCGAAACCAAAAATTAAATTTTATATTTTTACTTAAAATTTTTGTTTTCTTTATCTATTATCATGCTGTTTTCTACGTAAACTGTCACAAGCCTATTCACTGCGTTGTCGTAACTATCGCCCTCGTTTCTCACGCATATGTCGAGCCTCGTAAATAGACTTCCACTCAGGTTGGCACCAAAATCTCGCACCTGTTGAATAACGTGAATGTCAATGATTTCAATGATTCTCGTACGTGGTGAAAGTGTCAAATGATTTTATCTTAATATATGTAAGCAACGGTACGAACCTGGAGCGGAATACGTTTCCCAAAATGTTCATTCAATTCCGGTACGCAAATACGTGTCCCATAAGGCAAATGGGTCGAGAAATCCATAGCTACTGTTACATATTCGTCGCGACCATCGAGATAGTTCTAAAAATAGTACAAAACATTCATTGGAAAGGAGTAAAATTTAAAAGTTAAATTCTCGATTCTAATCTTGTCTGAGGCTTTTGAACGCCAAGGAAAATAACAAAATCGAATTTTTTTAGAAATTTGATAAAACTTAAAAATACTCTAGAATTCAATTTAGACTCAGCTGTTAAATATTTTTTGGATAAAAATGTACAAATATTTCATACCTGTAGAGTTCGCAGTTTTTTGCCTCTCATATCCAAATAATCGTATTCGTCATCACTGGCAAAATCAGGATAGTAAGCTGTCAATGATACGTTGTAATAAGGATGTCCACTGCAGAGTAAATCAGCTCTGTTCGTGGTTATTTCTATAGTAGAAAATAAACAGGTGAAAAATTTGTATTCGTTATAAAGAAATTGAAAAAGATAAAATAAAATTTTTTATCACTACTTACCATTGCCATGGACAGTTATAAGAAGCGTGAAAACAACGATGATTGCGAACATTTCGAATGTTCATCAACACGAAAAAAAAGTATCCGACAAGAACTCAGTTATATTCAACGTAAGAAAAAAAATTAACTGCGAATGTCGAATCAAGAAAGTAAAATATGAATACTGGCTGCACGTTAAGACACCGCAATGGGAAAACAATCGAGGAGTTTGCTGAGACAGACGTGTTGCGCAAATTCAAAAATTGCAAGACTCTTACGCTATTATTAATGGTATTTTGCATCGTCCAGCGAAATAAGAAACCAAGAGCTTCTAATCGGACGACTCGAAATGTCCTGTAAAACATTGTGGAAGAAAATAGAAATCCAAGAAGTCGATCGAACAAGTCGATAAAGGGTATATCGAACGTAGAACACGTTCTAGTTCCAGAAATAAAATTCGATTAATTGCTCCCTTACTAACTTCGTTATATTCACATCGTTTACTTCCACGGATTTTCGAATTAATCAAACTACATACATATAAATGACACGTATGAATATCGTGTTAGAATGGGTTATCACATTGAAACTAGTTCGGAGGAATTGCTAACTGGATAATAGGCATGTCTTATAGCGTATGGTGATCGCATATAAGCATATTTTTTTATACAAGACAAAAGGAAGGTCGAAGATGATTATTGGTTCCGTTGAATTATTTACTAGATTTAATGTAGAACCTATAATAATTTGCATTGATTAAAAATTGATTGAATCGATGATACGTCAGTACTTATTAATAAATTTACATTGCTAATGAATATCTTGATTGGAATTTTTATTATGATTTTGTATTGTCAATTTTTTATTTATCAATGTTATTAATTTCAATGTGGATTTCAATGTACATTCCATGTGGCCATTTGGTTTCATTCCTTGTAATGGGATATTGGCCAGTAGTATCATTGATTAAAAGCTCTCCAAGTACTTGGCATGGCATCGTGACACTGAGGCTAGTTTCTGCAAGTATACGGAGTCACTAAATAATGGACGAGCCGGCGTCGATAGGCCACGTGGAA
Organism: Trachelus stipa; assembly: GCA_036026315.1. Taxonomy (NCBI): domain Eukaryota; kingdom Metazoa; phylum Arthropoda; class Insecta; order Hymenoptera; family Cephidae; genus Trachelus; species Trachelus stipa. The sequence continues at coordinate 984,971 of JAYRCB010000007.1, forward strand.
GGCGTCGCGACGCCAGTCGGAGGAAGTACCTCGCACCAAGCGAACACAGTGGACGTCTTCAGGCATTTATTAACTCATTGAAATTGGTTGAAAGATTCTCGCTCTTTATTTTGTAATGTGAACTTTCACGATATTTAGTATTGACGTAACAACAACAATCACGTACCATAGTCTTCGGTTTTCAAAATTTGATTTTTGAGAATTTTTGGAAAAAAAATTGTTCGACTGAGTAAAACGATCTGGAGCACTGCTCGGAAGTAAGTATAAATCTTGGAATATTTCTTATGAAATATTATTTAATCGTACACTCGCGTTATTATCGATACCGAAGAACTTTGCCTACATTTCTTCTTACTCGCTGACCACAATGCAAAGTGAACTGCTTATCGACCGGGAATACAAAGCTATGCAAAAATATAGTCAATATGTCAATGCACCGTATATAAGAATATTGATTTGGTCTGTTAAAGAGCGATAAAAAAATTAAATTAAATATTGCATGGACGTATCATATTAAATGTACTGTAAGAATTTAACACGAGCGTTGATAAAATTTCAGAGACCTGTCTAAGTATAAGTGATTAAAAAAACCTTAAAAATTTCTTCAGTGTAAAACCATTACCATACTTAAATATTAACAATTTTAATGGGTAAAAGATGTATATTTAATTATATTTATGTGTTCCGTTCGTTGCGTGTTCAATGACCTTCGCGGTTTTGAATCCCCGATTACGTTATTTGGCTACGCGGATGGACCCTTTGAAAAAGAGTTAATTCCCCTGAAGCATCACGCGATACCGGTTTCAGGGGATTCACTTGGATCCGTTCCATACAAAAAAATGTGTACAATAGAAACAAAAAGAATCGAAAGTGAATATGAGTACATGAAAAAAAAGGACAGACTGTAATTCCACCAGCATATATAATCCCATTGCAAATTCTTCTTAAGGAAATATTAAGTGTATTTACGTAATGCTTTTTAAAGACCTTTTACCATACCGAACAATTATCTTTACGCCGTCAGGTTGTCTTGACCGTTTAAATAATTCGTAGCTGCGTGTGACTACCTGTGTACATTCCAGACTGTATTATTACGTTAGAAATCGAAAGCGCGCATGCGGCGGCACCGCGACGCCGGGCGTCGACTTCATTCGACGTCCGACGTCTCAGCGTTAAGCATGACGTTCGCCCTGTAAATCGCTGTCGTAGCATTCACTTTATACTTGACTTGATTTTTATTAATTTTTTTTTTCAAAATTCAGTCGAATGGCTTCCTCGGTCTTAGAACGTGTCTCCTGGCAAACAAGGTATTCGAAATGTACATTCGCGATTGGAGAATCGATGTGATTTGCGCAATCAACACTTTTTCTGATTTCTTGCACAGTAGATAGTAACACGATGAGACGATTCATCCAAATAATTCATTGATTTTGAGTTCGAGTGGATTAGTGAATTTTTTTCTTATGTTTCGAGTATTTTTTTAGAATTCTATATCCTATTATAATGCGTGACGAAAATCTATACTACTACGTCACATCTTATTGATGCAGATATTTTATCCAGGATTCATTTCATATGGTACTTTTTTATTTTAGTTTTTCCATGTATATACTATTATCAGGATGTATCATTTCGATTGAAACAGCCTGTATAAGGCATCATAATATTCGTTATGATGTATCCGTTATTTAACTCGTCAAATATCATTTACGTATGATGACTGGTATGAAACTAGTCACGTAACAAGGCCACGGGACTTCACGTGAAATTAACATGATTACAAGTGACGAGAAAGGCTTCGTGAAAATTTGGTTTGATTTATATATAAATCATATATGAATTAAATATATCGTGATACTTTATTCCCTCTTGCGAATATACGTTGCTAATGTATCACGTGAAATTCTGGAAATGTAAATCTAGGTCACTATATTGAGCTGAACTTTGAGGCGATTGATTTTGACCTAAGTCTTTCCCGTTGTTCACAATTGACTCCTGCAACTTATAGTACTTCAGAACTTCATTAGTGGGTATCCAAGGTATCGTAAACACCAACAAAAATTGTGACTCATCATTCACGCAATTCTTTAAGTTCCTATAACAATATGCTTATTTTTTACATTTGACAAACTTCACGGGGATGATGAATATTTTGAAAATTGAAAAAATTATGCACGTCTTTAAATAATTTTTTAGGTAGTTTGCCGTAATATTTTAGCTGATTTGTTGTTGTCGTTAATGTGTAGCTTTAGGATTGCGCAATAATGCGATATAAGAGTTTCATTGTGGGTGGCATGTGTGTCTAACTCTGTGCGTAATGGAAGAAAAAAGTTACGTGTTTACAATGAAAAGAGGTAATTCACCGACGTTTATTAATTTCTTCTGCGAAAGGAGAAAATGTTAAATGGGAAAGAATTGAGTTTTGACAGAAAAATGGTATCCTCGCTGACTGATATTGATTTCGGAAAGAAAAGAAATTCTATAGAAATTCGAAGATCATTCGTGTCAAACGATTCAATTTCAAGTCTCGCGTGTTGCAGTTTATATACAAGTGCAATATATATAAGCAATTGGCAATTTAGTAAGAATCGGGAATAATGTAGAAAATAACGTTAGGTTGTTATCGATACAATTTTTTATTGGTGAAATTATCAAAAAACGTTACATGTGCGTTTTATACGTAGAAGATAAAATTGCTGTACTTATGATTATGATCGTGATATTTGTATCCGACACAAAGCAATTTATCTGATGACTATTCAATGAATTTTAATTCATCATTGAATTTCATATTGTGATTCGATCTACTTTTATTTTTTAAATCATCGCGTTGACATAAATTATCTATTTTGATTGTTCGTAGTATTATAAAAAGGCACGTATCACGCATTCGTACAAATTCATATTCCAAATGACACACATGCTACTGTATCCATGACAAAAATTAATTCAAGTGATTTAAAAACGATATAAATACAAAAAATCGATTTTTATGAACGAAGTTGACAAGCATATAAAACTGAGTTTAAAAAAGTTAAAATTTTTCAAATAAAATTTTACGTTCATTTTTTAGCCCTGCAAATGAACCCGACAGCTGTAAGACAGTGGCTGCAGCGTGGCGAACTTGAAAAACTTGAAAATGTCGTGGTGGAAGGTAGAGGAGCACGTTTGCTAGGCGAACATTCGCCAGATTTACGAACACGAGTATTCCTGAAAGGACTTCCGAATTATTTGGTAAGAAGATTGAAAAATTTCAATAAATTATCAGAATACTTAGAAAAAATTTTTTTAATTTGTCTAGACAAAAATTGCTCAAATTCACGATGCAGTCATACGCGGCTCGCTGTCAGAAACTCAGAGAATAATATCAGAGGAGCCGAAAAAAAAATTGGCAATCGCAAAGGATCCTTCGGGAACACCTTTGATCCACAAGGCGGTTTATTACGATCATCAAAACATCATCGAGTGGTTGGTGAAAAATTATCCTGTGACGACTCAGCAAAAAGATAAGGTAAATTTTGATTTTTTTTGAAATTTTTCAATCCCTTTCCATTCATCTCCAACGTCGACGTCGACGCCAGCATCGATTCTATCGTCGCGTGACACTGATAATCGCCAAGTGTAAACCACCTGTTTTAAACTATAGATATTCTCTACATTCCCTTTCGTGTCCGAAACAGCTTATAATTTTGCCAGAAACTTAACTGAGGGGTAGTTTTCACCCTATAAAGGCCGGATATCCTTCGATGAGTATCACCCTTAAGTTAACACATCGCTATGTCGCGGGATCAATCTAATTCTCATCGTTACAACTATTAATGCAATAAAAATTTTTTACTTAGTCACAAAATAAAAAAATATAAAAACTGCTTTCAATCCAAAATATAAATAAATACTTTCCAAATTTTAGGAAGGACGTATAGCCTTGCACTACTGTGCAGCTTGCAGGGATCCAAGTGCAGTTTGGGACGTTTTGATAGAAGCTGGATGTGACGCAAGTATCTGCGACAAACGTGGAAATCCGCCAGCCTATTATTTGAAAAATACATCAGAGATTGAATTACCGGAAGCAGAAAGTATGGCGCATCGTAAAGCAAACAGCGGACGAGAAAGTAACTATTTATTACATAAACCAATAATATACATACAATTAATATTTCGGTAATATTAAAAAAGTAGTACATCAAAAATATCTTCAAAACTGTCAATAACTTATATTTTACATATTTAATCATCCTTTGTCAGTCGTTATGTTAAAAAATATTTTCACCTTCAAACAGAAAATTTGTCATATATTATAACGAGACACGTCCCTTAGAGTACACAATTCTAATATTCCGCCAGTCTTACGATCGATATCGCATTAATTCGTAACAAAAGATAACCTGTTACAAGTTCTGGTATCATTGTGTTATTAACAGGAAAGCGAAATGATGGGAAAACGTAGCTTGCGCAATAATTCTTGCTAGGACTAAATGATATATTATAGTCCAAAAATAAGACTGTACGCATAACACGTTAGGACATTAAATGAAATTAAAAATGTCGAAAAAGTTTACTACGCAAAATACCGAGTCCTTAACTTCGTTCTACATGCTTCATGTAAATCTTATACGTTTACTAGTAAACAGCATGCTAAGCACATAATGAAAGATGTCAGTAATCCTGACGTGATAACACTGTGCACCATCTTGTCTATTCTAAAATTTATTAACACTCTGACCAGCACGCTAGCTAAGGTTGCCACATGAATATTACATAGCATGCGATGTAACGGTGTTGTTAATATTAATTGAAAACGAATTGGTTGAACATTCTTTGTTAATAATATTAACTTCTCCAAAAATAAGTAATAAGAAATTCATTTAAAAAAATAAAATTTCAATTTTTAATAGAGAGCTAAAAAAACTTTTTTTTTCAAATAACGAGATTTGGTATTTAAGTACACAAAATTTTTTCGGCATCTACGTTTCAGTGTTACAAGTAACCAAAGTAGAGAAACGTCGAAAGAGCAAGAATATTTCCGCGGATGAAGTAAAATATTTAATATAGGTCGATACTTGGCCACTACCTACTATCCTGTATCATGTGACCGATTCTAGAGCATTTCTACTACGTCCCTGAAATTGCATAGTGAAAAAAGAAGAGTATCGATCAGACGAAGGATTCTTACGAAGAACAATTTTCACCTATGACCGATACTATTATTATTTTGTTTCGCGTAGGCAGACGCTGTACTACGTGACTCAAAGTCCGTATTAACGTGTACTCAATAAGTATGAATAAATAAATATCGTTTTGGATGTTTATTTGGATTTATGGAATTGAAGTTTGTTTTCTCCAAAATTGTCATGGCCGACCCATGCGAAATTTTTTTATGAATAATGACAGGACTTCACACAAATTATTTTATATGACGACTAACGCTATATCCATAGGTAAGACTGTGAACGTAGATGCATGAAATATTTAACACCTTCCAGTAACACGCAACGCAAACAGGACCCCATAATCGTGAAACACGGCATGTTCATGAATTCTTAAAGAATCTTCGTCGTACACTAACTGAATCCTCCCTATGCCTTTGCATGCTGAGCTTTCTAAACCTTTTGTAGTCCTTGGTACAATAAACAGTGGCTGTTATGAGACATTTTGGATTTATAATAGTGACGCGATTGTCGTTAGAAATTCTACTAGCATTGTGGGCACGTATATAAATAATAAAAAAAACTGTCCTAAATGTTTTACTACCTGTCGGCAATTTGGCGTAGGATATAAAAAATAGAGGAACGTAGGGGAAGTCTTTACACGCAATGGCAAAGGAATTTTTTTAACGTCTAACGCAGTACAGTGACAATTCAGTGGTATGATGAAGTTCAAATTAAGAATGCTGCAATTATTATAATTGTTCCACGAAATTGCTACCAATTAGCTGTTAATGATGAAAGTGTCTGGAGGTTATTAGTATAGTACAGTGCGATATTGTTGTCGAACAATAAGTAAAATTGCCGTTGTAATTACTTTTATTAATTTTGTTTACACGTGATAGGATAATTTTTATAATTCTGATCATTACAATGTAATATGAAAGCGAATTGATGACTCAAAAATTTGTCATCGGTATGTCATTTAATATTAGTCATTTGTGTGTGTTTAGAAGACTTGGACTTTAAACCCTCCAATATAAGAATATGGATTCATAACCGTGACATTGGAAAACTCCAGCAAGTCTTATGGGAAGGCCATGGTTCGAAATTACGATGTGAGACCAGTAATAATCCTCGAGTTAAAAAATTTCTTGAAGCAGTTCCATTTATAATGGTATATAAATTGATATATTTGATAATATTGATATATTTGATAATATTTATATATTTATTTACCCAAATGTACATTCAGAATTTATGTAATTAATAATTTTTTTATTTTAGGGTACGATCAAAAGTGTGCACACAGCTACGGTTAAAAATGATTTAGAGGCATTCAGAAATAAAATTGCCGATCCTGTCTCGCCTATAATTCTATGCAGTAAGGATTCCAACGGGCTCAACGTTCTGCATAAGGTTCGTTTTCAAAATTGATAAAAAAATAAAATAAAAATACTCAAATTTTTTTTAAAGGCTGCTGGGCTTGGTTACTTAGAAATAGCACGTGAAATATTGGAAAGATATCCAGCTGCAGTTTTGACGCAGGACAGTGAAGGAAAAACTCCATTGCATTATGCAGCTGCAGTTAAGGATTCTGGTGTCATGTATGATTTATTAGTTGGATATGGCGCGGACGAGAGTAAATTGGATAACGTGAGTTTAAAAAAATTGCGTATTAAAATTATTTTTTATCAATCAATATATTTCTTGCGGTTATCATTTGTTGCTGCAGAGACAGAAAGCTCCTGCCTTCTACAAAAATCGTCCATCTGATGTGGATGTGACGAATTTAGTCGTCATACCAGAGGCGCCTAGGGTTTCCGGTACGAATTATCCAAAAAATTGGGATTGGAGGATATTGGAAGCTGAAGAAGGTCTGCGTGGTACAAAAAAGGTTTTTAGTAACGTGGATCTTGACACTGCATTCGGAACAGCCGAAGCAGCTACGAAAGTTATGAATGGAGCTAAAAAAATACTGACAGTAAATTTCAAAATAAAAATAGCAACTACCATTTGGACAGTGTTGAAGGTAAAAAGGTAATAATAAAATTTTGTTTTCAGAATGATCATAAAGAAGACCCAAAGGACGATTTCGTTGAAAAAATAAAATTGGCAGATGCAGAATTGGAGAAAAAACAAGCCGCGTTGAGTGACGAAGCAAAAGCCAAAGAGGAACCAGAACCAGAGCAAGAACCGATATCAGAAAAGGATGTTACAGAAGAAGACGAAGAAGAAAAGTCATCGGATGACGATGTGGTCGTAACGATGAGCGAGATTACCGAGGGACATACTGAAAATAATAATACCAACGTAGAAGTAAACGCTAATGATTATTCAATGTCAGAAAATCCTTTGGGGGAGCAAACCAATTCCGAAATCAAAGAAAAAAGTGATCCAAGTACCGGTGATTCCGGTGTGGATGACCCTGGAAACGAAGAGGATCAGGTATAAAAATAAAAGAAAAACGCGTGTAAATTGATTAAATAGAAAGACTATGTATAGTTAAATTATTCAAAAATCTGAAATTTCATTAATACGTGACATTTTTATGGGCATATTATCCGATGGCATTAGTCGTACTTGTGGCTGTTTCTAGTTATATGTGACATCCGCTCGATATATATACATATACTAATGTCTGGATTATCACATACGTTTGCTAAACTTCAATCGATTTGTCGAGTTTATGCGCATGTTTTTATTTGCGCGACATTTCTAGGTCATTGTGGGGGAACACGAAGAATTACCAGAGGCAGAATTGAACGATGGTAGCATGGCTGTGGATCCGGAAATCGAGGACCTTGTGGAGAACGGAAATATGGAACAATTGGCAGCCCTCGTACTAAACGGCGAAGGAAGACGTCTTGTTGGACGTCATTCAAGTAATCCTGAATTACAAGCATTCATTGACAACGTGCCAGCATATATGGTTAGATTGATTATCTTCCTTAAAACAAAACAAAAAGTCTTATTTTCTCTAAACAAAAAAAAATCATGTTTTTAGGGAAAAATACATGCGGTGCATATCGCGGCCAGAGAAGGCGATCTTCGAGATTTACAAAGTGCCTTGGATAGACGTAAATTTGCTATCGCACGCGACGCTTCGTCACCTCACGGTGCGACGCCATTACATGTAGCTGTAATTTTCGGTCACACATCGATAATCAGGTGGGTTATTAATTCAATTATTACTCACGGTAATTAAAGATCATTAAGAAACTCTGTAAGCGATATGGTTAAAATCATATAAAGTAAGTAGGCATAATGGCAAATTTTTTCGTTCCCCTTTGAGTATAGCAAATATTATTGTACGCCGTTACCTACTTGCTATTTGTAATATGAGGTGACCTACTATTTTCATTGATTGCTAATCGATACTTCAATTAATAATTATTTAATGACTCATTTAGGTACCTGGCTGGTAGGTTTCCAGAAACTGCTCACGCAATTGATCTGGACGGACGAACGCCATTGCATTACGCCGCAACTCTTGCAGACAACGGTCATTATTATAATTTACTATTACATCTCGGAGCTAATCCACTGGTGCAAGATAACGTGAGTAAAAGTTTCTTTATTTATAGAAATTATTGTCAATTATTACTTTGCATTGATAAGATCGAGTGGTATATTAAAAAGAAAACCATAGTTTTGTCATATGTGTATATACTTTTCTGCCAGTTTGAACAAAAGGCAGAGTTTTATAAACACAATCAGAAGGATCTCTCGCACAAGAAACTCCTACGTGATTTTGGGGCTCGTGAAAATATCGCCGACGAAATGTTAACAGACAAAGGTACTTGGCTAGCTATGGCCTTTGTGATACACCGAAGCATATTTTTTTAAAAATAATATCAAAGCAAATAACACTTTGAACGTATCACAATATATTTTACTTTCGTACACACTGCACATGCTTTACTTATGCTCTTCACTTTGGATTATGAAAAATGACAACACCAAATTTCTATTGATCACGTAAACATTCTTACTAGAATCAATATTATTTAAACAATCCATTAACAATTAATCAGCACGCTCACGTTACACTGCTTAATTGTTGCTTATTTCCGGATAATAAGAAAAAAAATTAATTATGCCTAGGATTGATCAATCTTAACCTAACTTTACGTTTCACCGTGAGTGTTCAACAGTGTGTCTGAGTGTGATTAAAAAATATTTATACATAACCTGGCGAAGGTATCAATTCAATAGTAATATGATTTTCGTGCCGACCACAGTTCCCGGAGGAGACGTAGACTCGGCGCGTCGTGATGTCACCGAACCTGAAACACTGGCGACGCTCGAACGATGTTACCGCCTCCTAGCAGGAGCACGACGAGGTTCTGTACCAAATACTCCAGGAACTGCTAGTACTTTGTTAGGTCGTTGTTTGAAACGACCTGTATTTGACAAAATCAAGCACCGTGTGACACGCATGGACCACAATCTTTTTGACGTAATTTGGCCCGCTCTTAAAAAGTACAGCAACGCCACCAACGTGAATTACAGTAATCACAGTTTAAGACAGACGGGAAACGACGATGATTGTGCCGATGGTAATATCGTTGCGCCGGATTACGAAAGTTACGTGGTATTTGCTGAATTATTCGATCCGATTATACGCGATTTGCATTGCGTCACGACGACCGGCGATTTACCGGAACAACCGGCACCGCATTTCTTCGATACTGAGAAACAGGACGAAAGTGAAAACTCAATAGAAGAGGCTATTTCCGTTATAGAATCTTACGACCTTGATCCGTCAGGAAAATATGTTCTAGCTGGAGTTATAGAGTGCTGTCGAAATTTAGAATGTTACTCTTTGCCATTGACTTTGACAATTAATCAACTTGAGGAAACTGAACGTGAGATAACGAATGAACTTTTGAGCGCTGAAATGTCAGTTATCATGGCAGAAGGTTCTAGTGAGGACGAAGGAGGCACTTACTATACGCTTAATGAAGTTCTTGACAAACCGAGTGAAGTGAGAGCAAGATTGGCAGCAGCTGGTTTGTTGCTTCCGCTTACGGAAAATGAATCCAGTGACGACAGGCGTCTCCATGGAAAATTTTGGCCCTATGGACGGGGAGTATTTGTCGCGGCAACCGGTGATCTTGCGGCTTGGATCAACGTGCAAGATCATTTAAGAGTGATCTGTTGCACTAATGAACATAGACCTGGTCAAATTGGCAAAGCTTACGTTAGATTGGCCAAAGTGATCACGGCTCTAGATAACAAATTATTATTCAAACGGAATACCAAATTGGGATTTTTGAGCGCACGTCTTTGCTCCGTGGGTAACACTTTACGATTTAATTTTATCATTAAGTTTCCTGAATTGTCCAAGGAGCCTGACAATTTGCGACATCTTTGTGTCGTTCGTGGTCTGAGAATTAAAGAGACCATGAGGAGGGATATAGTTAAGATTGGCAATCAACAGTGTCTGTCGATCACGGAATTGCAAACGCTCCAAGACTTCTCCAGAGCAATATTCAATATTCTGACGTTGGAGAAGGAAGTGTCGTTGAACAATTCCATGAAAATTGCAACGCTTATCGCTGGAATATTTCGTAAACGATTGTCAAGTTCTCGAAGCATTCAGAACAAAATTTCCAATTGATTAATTATGCATATTTTGGTAGGTTAGAATAATTAAATTTCTTATAAACGATAAGGGAACATGAAATCGACGAAACATAATTGGACGCATTAAGATTAGTCAATGTCAATTAATAAGGTTATAACGATTCGATCAATCCAGATCGATTTCAACAGTGCCGATGCGACAATTAGAAAAATTAATAGATCATTTTTACATAATGAATTACGCTTTACTCGAGAGAATTTTTCTGTGATAAAGTTCCAGCCAATATCACATTCGACTTTTTCATTTATTTCTAATAGCTTCGTAGACAATTTTTGAATTAGTATAGAATCAACGCGAGCAAAACATCAAATCATTAATTAACAATCACAGCTTCATAATCTCGTTGGAAAGATGTGTGATCGTTCTTTTCTACCAATCGCATCGATTCGACTAAAGATGTCCAAGTCAAAATTTCGAAAATCTCTAAATAAATTGGATTAGCCGCTGGGAGAGCATCGGACATTTTTTATTAGGTTAGTAAATAAAAAAATTATTGATTTAAAATACCGAAGACTTACGTCACGATGTTTTGACGCCATTATCGCGCGTGTGTTTGAATATTTCGATTATACCTGAAACACACAAATTTTGCAAAATTTTCTAACATTACAATTCTGCTTTTTCAATCTCTTAATATAGTCGAATATACAATGGCGACAGGGCATCCATAATCTTCGAGGCTTTTTATGTCACGCACGAGTCGATGTTCACACTAAACATTTATTAACGTTAAAACAAAATGGCAGAGCACATATCTTTCCAACTTGACGTTTTCGGGCAAGCAACGAAGCTCGCCCGAAATAACCAAATGTTTTGTAATATATAAAAACTGCTTCGATTGAGCTTTCGCCTTTAGTACACGTGACGTGTGTGACGTATGCAACCATATGTAATCATGTGTGAACCGTGTGTGTATATATCCGGATCACTGAATTACTTTAGTATAAGTTTCAGAGTGTACCTCCTGCCGACGCTATTGATTTGGCACAAGCAGCGTCGTGGTGTTGAGCCGCGTCACCCTATTTTCTTCAAACACTTTTGTCATCACTGCATTATGGTCAAGAACATTTTTATTTCCTTTTTTCATCATTTCAGCACGTCCACTGTATCTGTACGTGAGGTCCAACGGTTCTGTCAATGTTTTTTGATGAATTACGTCTTTTAATGTTGCACAGTGTGTTCACAATTTCACAAGAAAATTCAATACAAATGTCATATTACCACAAAATTTCTATCTTATTGAATGGATATTTGTGAAATTATGTTTTTGATTTTATCTCGCAAAATTAAATAAGATCACTTTACATAATTTGCCAAGAATTGCATAGTGCCTCTCCCAATTAATTTTCACACAGTGTGATGACATAATGGTATTAAATTTTCCTTAAGGTGTCCCATGAAATCAAAAAAGAGAAGCGCTATACATATTGTATAAAATTGCAAACACGAGACGAAAATAAAGTTTTGTTTTTCAGACGACACGCAGGTCGACATCCCCATATTCCACACGGAAGAAGGTCGTTATCTGGCTTCCTGTAAGTATTCGTTGTGACAGCAGAATTTTCGCGTACATATAATAAAAAAAACCACGTATGGGACTGCGTGACTGTTTGTATTTATATTCAATTTCTAAAATATTTTACAGCTCTGGGGGATCCGCTGATAAAAGGATTAACGGAAGTGGCCAATACGCGGCCGAAAGATCCTGTCACTTACCTGGCTACGTACCTTTATAACTTTGCAAGTAAAAATAAAAGCGGCGGATCAACGCAGGTAATGCTACGTTCGTTTTCTTAAAATCACAAAAATTAAAAAATTTAACTGCAATCGTTCTGCGTAACCCACTTTTTTATTTTATAATTTCGTTTAAAAAATCCCACAGGAGTCCAATGTACTAATTATTCCTGAACGCGCACAGGCAAACGGTGATAATCCAGAAAATGATAATCCTGATGACGATGCTGGCTATCCTCAGAGTCCTGACTCAGACACTCCCGAATCGGCGTTCAGCAGTTCGAACAGAGTAAAAGAAAAATACAAAATAATTGTAGTTATAAAAATCCAAAAGAACTGTAACAAGACACTTTATTACTTAATTCGCAGGACGAACATGGACAGAGTATTATTCACTTTGCAGCAGTACGTTCCCACGCGAAGGATGCTTTGTTTCAGTTACTCCAGGAAACTCAGGTGAATGTTGGCTACAGGGACGAGCTTTATCGAACAGCGAGAGACGTTGCTGAACAAGCGAACATTAGTGAAAATGTTGAGGAAATTGATCGTTGGGTTGTTTATTTAGCTGCTCGAGGTAAAAATTATTTACTCCCATTTCTCTTTTATGCCGACACAATTTTGTTCACTGTCAAAACGACAAATTTGCATTTCATATATTTTTTCTTCGAAGGAGAGACTGAAAAATTGGTTGAACTTCTACTGGAAGGATACGATCACATCCTGGACGCTGCAGATGATGGAGTAAATATTGTGGAAGTTGCTAGTCAACGTGATCATGAATCAACAGTCCAATTTTTACAATCAATTCCAAATTATGTGGTACGATTTTATCGAATTGAATATACCTATGTGATTTTTATTGTAAAATCTGTTTTGACTTTTGACTAACTTCAGACTCGTCGCGAGGCGGTACATCGCTCCATTCGCTTTGGTGATACAAAATCAACAATGGAACTTTTCTCAACCAACGGAAGTGGGGGGAAGTTGTTAGCAGTTGGAAAAAATGTTGTTGGCCGATGCTCTTTGCACATTGCTGTGTTAGGACAACATATTGACATTGCTCAGTATATCGTGCAAATGTATCCAGAGACATTGCGTATTGGAGACAACGTGAGTTTCGTATACAGACAACGTATTATCAGTTGTCAATTATAATACATTATTTTTGTATTTTAAATTTCTAATTTAATTTCTAATTTTCTAATTTCTCATTCAGCTGGAACGAACGGCTCTTCATTACGCGATGGGAGTCACTTCTGTTGAGATATTGAGTAATATTTTAATAAAAGCGGGTGCTAAGAGAGTATTAAAAGATTTGGTAAGTTTCACTGGAATTTAATGTATTTTCAGTTTTATGATAACACTCAAAATATTATTTTAAACGATTTTCACAATTGCTATGTCTCATTCAGAAAGCGAGACAACCGACCTATTACTTCATGAACAAATCCGAGATACAGAAACTCCAAGACGAAGAGGAATCGATGATGAATTAATATTGGATCTTGAACGAGTTACGAACGGAATGATTAATTATAGTACACATATACATATATTCAATACATAATCAGTATCCTACTACAGCATATGGATGTGATACGTAATTAGTGATTAGTGATTTTGAAGCATGGCTGAGTTAGAGTACAAAGAAAACCGAGTGTAGCCACAGAACCGACAAAAGATTGTATTGTCGAGATGGAAAATAATTTGAAAAATGGAGCACGAGGATATACTCCATTATTAAATAATTTTTTCTGTAAACCGATATTTTCATTATCTCTAAATAAATATACACTTTCGTGACAATTCCTCAAGAGTTAGGTCCAACATAACCGATACAGTGTGTTACCTGTTTATTGTTAATATTGTTATACAGAGCATAAAATATCGACGGACGTCTTGTTAAGTGCTACGAGCGTTTTTTTCTGAGGCAAAAAAATGAGAATTTTTTAATATTATTTCAATGAGCAATGCCCGTACACCTGTTGAAAATGAGCAATATTCAGGAATCACCTTAAATTGTATTTATAAAATTAACCAAGTGGGGATGAAGATTCTTGAAAATGAATATATCAAAAAAGTCCCTACAGTACATATATAGGGTTCATTAATTAGAAATACAAAATGGACCTACGGATTGCAGTTTGTTAATGAGACTAAACCTCTCTCAGGTGTCTAGATCAATGGACGTTATATATCAAGTTATCCGTTCGATTTTTATCTCACAGCATCCTTAATTCCTGGATCGAAATTCATCGATCTTATATAAACGATCACTCGAGCTTCCACCGATTCCTGACGTTCCTAACTATTCACTCTTTCGATCTAATATTTTTTTTAATATTGTTACCATTCGACTTAGCTATTGCTTTTTTCTCAGCTAAATCCGTAATTCTTTGTCCTTCGTCCGACGAATTCGCATCGTCGACAAGCCGCTGCCAGGGCGTTGGGTTCACGTAAGCCGGTATAGCTTTTTGATGTGCTATTAAAAGAATAAGTAAACTATAATACGATATAGAGAACAAATTATTCTTCTAATTATAAACTAACGTAGCAATCCCTGCGTAGCAGGTTTCGGTCTGTTCTTCGACCTTTCACGCCACTTTTCATAAGCCTTTAAACTTTCTTCCAGCCTCTTCTTTTTCCCTTCCGCAGCCTGTTTATCTTTAAGCTGCAGCTCCTTCTGTTGCGCTAGATAAAAAGAACGTCCGAATGTTTTCTTTAATTCAAGACACTTATGTATCAACAAACCTTTGTATTCCTCCTCCTTCTTTCGTGCCCATTGTTTCAAATATATGGTCTTCGCCATCGTTGCACGTTCTTCAACTTCCTTCAACCTTTTCTGAAGTTCTAATTCAGTTTCTATCGCCTTTCTGCGATCTAAATCTTCCTTTTTTTTTCTTTCAGCCCAACGTATAAAACTCTCACGCTCTTTCCTTCGACGCTCTTCCCGCTCTCTTTCTATTTTCTCCTCCTCAGCTTTTCTTCGCTCCTCGGCTCGACGTTCCAGTGATTTCTTTTTTTGCACCATACGCTCTTTCTCCTTTACCCATTCTTTATGAGCTAGCTTTCGTGCAAGGGCGACTCCACTGAGATGTTGTTCCGAAACGGTCGAGGCCGAGAGCGACGTCGAGGAATAATGCATAACTCGTCTCTGCCCATTAACAGTGTACCTGATTGATTAAGAGAAAAGGATGACAAACTTAATAAAAGAACTGTTCAAATTCGATGGATTTTATTATTTGAAATTTATTTCGTCGAACAAAATAACAGACCTACCTTTGTATATCAGGTTGACTGTCCACTGACGTGTCATTATTTGCACGTACACCATTTAGAAAACCATTTTTGATTTTTTCACCATCGCCTATAGCACAACGACGCTCCACACGACTAGATTTTGATTGATTAGTTAAAGTAAACGTCGAAGATGACGCTGATGGAGAGTTCGCACATCTATAAGTTTCCCGTGGATTCTGCTGATCGTTATAAAAATCTGCTCCAGATTCCTCATTAATTGAAAGTGTCGAGAAGCAATCAGCGAATTGGGAATCGCCACAATTTGTACGAAAACGTGCAGAGCTATCTTCTGATTTTATTGAATGATGCTTCGAGGTTGCTCCAGGTTCTACCTCGTCCCCATCCTCGAGGGACTCAGCATATATTGCGGGATTAATAAAACGAAGCTCTGGTCCTGATTCTGTACTATGTGGCCTGTTATGCCAATGTCGGTGTAATCCGTTTTGTGTTGACGGTTCGTTTATAAATTTTGTTATGGTTGGTAATGTCAATGCGTTTCTATGGGGTAACTGAACCAGGTCATCCTCTTGTCGCAATTCCCAGTTGTCCAGGTCGCAGTCATTGGCCATCACTATACAACATTTAACCCTGGTCCAGCACCTGACAGCGCAATCGCCGATATTAAACCTTCTGAAACCACATTATTTTCTACGACCGAGACAGCGCGGCCTTACTCACATGCGAATGTTTCTCCATGATACTTGATCTTGCGCCTTCTATGCGAACAACCACCAATCCTAAATTCAACGACGAGAAGAGGCCCGAGAGAGGAATATATTTTTGAAAAAAAATTCAATTTTTAATAACGTATTTGTACAGATAACCGAACAGATCCATTAAGTTGTAATATTCTCTGACAACTGTCAGTCATGTAAACAGAATTTTACTTTCTTCGTGAATCAACTATGTGTCACTATTACATAAACCGATCGACTCGCTCGAAAAAACAAATACCATTAGAAAATTTGATTTTATGCTAAGGATAAAAAATTGCGTGCATGAACGCATTTCAGGTTTATGAATAAGTAACAAATAGGGTGTATAAATAAAAATATTCACGTGTGTGCTTCTTACTCTTACGTCTATGACTTTATTTAGTTTTAAGTTAGCTTGTGCAGAAATCCTTATTTATATACCTCGTGAAATCACAATCGTAATATTCTTGAAATCATAAACTTTAATGTTCCATAGATATCAAAAGTTTAGTGTTTGCTTCAGTCGCATTGTTCTGTCGCGCTATCATCAAATATTCTTCGGCCACTTCGTCTGGTTGTATTTTGTTGAAATAGGTATCGTGCTCTTGATGTATGTAACGGGTGTCGTCGAAGTTGAAGTGCAATCCAAGAACGATATTTAAGGCGGACGTATCGTATGCGTGGCATCCGGAATAACGATATTGAGGTCTTTTGTTAAATCTGCAGCCGGCTGACTGGGCTCCTAAGAAGGTAGATGTTTTATTAATATTGAAGTAGTACTACTGTTCCGGTTGGTCACATGAGGAGTATAATAATTACCGATTGGACATATACAGTCTCTGGTTAGTGCACATTGCACCCAGGGTAGCATCACGTTATCACGAATTTCATTTGTGTTTCTGATAACTAAATGTGACGCTCTTACCAAAGGAAGGAAAAAGAAGCTCTCTGCCGAGACGTGAAAGTACTCGTACATCTTTGAGTGAGTAAGAGAACTTATGGCGTGTCTCGTTGGCCATGTTAAGATGCCTGATTTTGGCAACAGATACTTCGATATGTCTGAAGAATTTAAACGTACATTGGAATCCATGTACAGAATATTTTCTAATGTATTTAAAGCCATCTATGATAGAAAAATTCTTGTATTGTTATTAAAGAACAAGGAGCACCATGCGATAACTATTAAGAACAAATTAAAATATCAAAATAAACTTCTTAATTCCTACCTGAATCACTAGAGGTCTATAAACGTGCAGTCTATCATCTTCCACATGAGCGGGAAAGGAACTTATATCAAATTGTATAACGTTACATCTAGTAGAATTGCAGGTGCTTCTAGCATTCAGCAATGCTTCATCATTCAAACCAACACTGTACAATATAATGCTGTTGTTTGGCAAAAAATGAGAAACGTTTCTCACAAAACCATAAATATGCTGTTCGCTTCCTGGACGTAGCAACGAGACTATTGTCACATTTTGAACTTTTGGAGTCAACGGTGCTGTGCTTGTTTCTCTGTTAAGACCAAGTAACGCAAGGTACTTGGAGTCTGTGACTAATCTCTTTTCTTCTACATCCTTGAGATTCTCCTGGAGAGAGAAAAGAAGATATACATTAGAAAACATTGAACACTGAGTGTATTTTTAGATATAATTGTACAATACTTTACTTGGAAGCTCCGTAACTGCTTGTGAGTCTCCGTAACTAATGTTTGTATGGAAGGTCGTTGATTGCTAAAGGCAATGAAAATAATGCTACTGCCAACAATGCAAATGAGAAGTAATAGTAGACCCTTGGTACGCATCTCTCATTATTTAAATCGTGTTTTATAATATTTCAACGTTGCAATAACACCAATTCAGGTTAAAGGTTCCATTCTAATGATGAACGTTGCACGTAACATTCCAAATTAAAATCAAAATGAAGTATATACAGCACAATCAAACATATTGAGTTCAACACTTAAGCTCGCTAATTGTCAAGTAACATATTTGCAGCACTATTTCGAGTATTCTCACACTCTTTGACAACTGAGCTATTGTTGAAGCTCTAGCAGACTAGCAGATATTTGTCATGAGGAAGAGTTTAATTTAAATCACAGACTGATTATAATTTGTAATTAAACGATTGTTTTTTGAAAAAGAAATAAAATTTATTTTAATTAACAACTGGTAGATGTACACTGCCTAATTTTAGAATTATCGTGAAGCTACACATAATAGCTGCCATTACATGCGCAAATACATTGCGTGCATCATTGATCATCATATACATATATTTAAGTAGAATATATACGAATTATTCACAAGAAACGTAATACCCTTAGTTAGCCTATTCATTTGAGTTCTATGGTATAACTATTTTCAGGTACTGCATTTTTATTTTTTGTCAGTCTCGACAAAAACCTGTTCTA
Organism: Trachelus stipa; assembly: GCA_036026315.1. NCBI lineage: Eukaryota > Metazoa > Arthropoda > Insecta > Hymenoptera > Cephidae > Trachelus > Trachelus stipa. The sequence goes on from JAYRCB010000007.1 coordinate 1,003,910, forward strand.
TTCGTTTACTGGCTTCATAAAATAAAATGTTTTAATGAAACTATCTTTTTTATTTTCTCTTCTCTCATAATCTTGAAAATCATCGTTCCTTTTTTCTATTACGGAACAGAGTTTTTCTATTACATTCAGAATTTTGAAAATTTTACCCAAGAATCTTTGCTATTCAGTCTTCACAATTTACAGCGAATGAATGAACTGTAGAAATAGTAGCACTGGAATAAAACTTTATCACTAGAGATATGTTTTTCACTGAAAAAAGGCGGGAATAATTCTCAACCAATTATTGCTGTCAAGTAACGTGAAGTGTTAACTTTTTAAGGAGAGAAACTTCCTTTCCTGATAGATTTATATTTACGAACGTTAATTAAAACATAAGTATATACGCTTTTAGGTAAATATCTATGATTTCTTTTGTATTACATAATTTATGTTAATTTTATACCAGTGATAACCTCATGTTATATTCGCAATCAACATTATGTATACATATGGTTAATAAATATAATTCTATTTCTAGAATGTCTGGTACAGAACAGTTGGAAGATCTACTACCAATTTACTATACACGGTTATTTCCATTCCATGATTACTATCGGTGGTTGAGTTATGGAAACAGTACTGATCAAACATTTAATACTCTTTATATTAATTGGATACGTTCAGAATAATTGTCAGGAAATTTTCTTTATAGGTGATATATTCCAACGGAGAGAATTTTCATTTACAATTGCGGATGATATTTACATACGTTATAAAAGCTTTACGAATTCAAAGCATTTGGAGATTGAAATCAAGAGACTTACACCACATAAAATAGATATTGGTGCCGTATATAATATTCCGTAAGAATCCTTGAACAAAATTATTCTATAATTTTACTGTATTACTTATCTAGTGTGTATTTTACTGTTTAGTCCCAAAAATGAAACGAAAGGAAAGTCGTTGATCGCTGAACAAAAGGAGCTTGTATTTGATATTGATATGACTGATTATGATGAAGTTAGAAAATGCTGCTCCGGTACAGACATTTGCCCTAAATGTTGGAAATATATGGCGGTTGCCTGCAAAATATTAGATGTGGCTCTCAGAGGTACAGTATCTAATTATTACAGTTCATAGCACTGTTCTACACAGATATTTAATTAAAAATTCTATTGCTAGAGGATTTTGGTTTCAAGCATCTTCTCTGGGTATTTTCTGGACGGCGTGGAATTCATTGTTGGGTATGTGACGAGAGTGCACGAACCTTGGATTCATCGTCACGTAGTGCTGTTGCAGAATATCTGCAACTAATATCAGGAGGTGAATATATGTACAAAAAAGTTAATATACGTGGAGAAAATTTGCATCATTCTATCAGGTATGTATAACAACTTCTGGTTCGTAGGTGAAGACAAATTATGGTTTATGACAAACTGGTGGAATACTTTTTTTATTTAATTTTGCAGACGAGCTATTGATATAATAGAACCGTTATTCGTTTCAATGTGCGTTATAGAACAAAACATGCTAGGTACAGAGGAAGGAATCAAAAAGTTCTTACTGATACTTCCAGATGAAACCGCACAAAAGGAAGTGAGGGAATTATTTTCAAAATTACAAAGTAGTTCTGACAGATGGGAAGCATTTTTGAAGCACTATAGAAGCGAAATAAATTCGGTAAATTGATCTTGTTCATTACTCTTTACTTTTTGAAAATGGTAATTAATATTTTGTAAATTTTCTTATCTGTTAAGGGATCCAAAAAATGGAAACGGTTCTTAGTCGAGGAGATAATGATTCAATATTCCTATCCCAGATTGGACATTAACGTAACCAAGGGATTGAATCATTTATTGAAATCACCATTTTGCATCCATCCAAAAACCGGTAAAGTTTGTGTACCGTTCAATCCGAAATCAGTGGACAAATTTGATCCATCCACTGTACCAAGAATATATGAGCTGATCGAAGAGGTCAATACTTTTGATGCTAAAGAAAAGGCCGTACAAGAAGATTCTAATACTAAAAGAATAAAAGACTATAAGAAAACGAGCCTAAATAAAACACTGCACATTTTTCAAGAATTTTTGAGAGGACTAGAAGATTCGCAGAAAGGACAAAAGATCTTACAGAGTGGTAAATATAATGAACTGGAATTATCATGTTAATTATTATTATTCTTTACTTTATAATTTTGTATTTTAGATAAGAAAATGGAGTTTTAATCGTCGTGCATTCAAGTTGTTTCCAGCATATAACACATTGTCGACTATATTGTATCCCTTTTTTTAATATAAATAAAATGTATGTAAAACACGATGACTATATCATTCAATGTTAAATATCTGTTCAACAGCTTATACCTTGCGTCTTCGTGTATAATACGCTTAACAACTCTACTCATACTTTGTCAAAATTTCGTTACTCCACTAAGCAATTAACAATACAAAGTTCGTGACCTTTGAAAATGAGATAACAGATATAACAAATAAAATTGTCGCGTATCTCGCACATCTACGTATACCACTATTACACACTCGTAGAAAAAATAGCATATGTACTGTGCAGCCACAAAAGTGCATTAAACCATTATATGGCGTACGTAACGCCTGCCCCGAGCTAACAAAATTATACAGAATCATGTTGGGTTTCTCGTCGGGCAGAACGTTTCTTTCTCTTGGCGAAATATGTTTCAGTGTCCCAATGGTAAGTCTGAAAAATTGCGACGGCTCTTATATAATTCCTAATTATGCCCAAAAAAAATGAGAACGGAGGACAGATACTCTAATGAAACCAATAAAAATTAATCGTAGCCTCAGTATCCAAAAATAATTCTTCTAATTAATTTTACTGATAAATTTCTTTTACCTTTCCAAATGAAAAGTAATCCTTTTCGTTATCGTGGGATACTTCGCCGTGAGTGGCAACGTTATTCGCAATGAAGACATATGCGGTCCTCACAACGGACGCAGACTTTACCTGGAGCTTGGTGAGCAGGGTATCCTCTACGCGAAGAACATCTCCTTCATAAAGAATGCACCGAGACAACAAGTGTCTCGCGTCTACGTGACCAACAGTTCTCACGATCAGTGTAGCTTGGAATTGGTAACATGTCCATCGTGCGTCATAACTGTCACTTTCAAAAACTTGGCGCTCTCGCACCATTGCGGAGATGGTGGCGTGATGTTAGATAGTCCATGCAGGTAATTATATCAACCCTATATTCAAAACTGAAATATTATCAATATTGATTGCTCTATAGATGCGATTACGTTTGGATCTCAGAACCGCCTTACGAGGATGTTTCCGGTACACCATTTTGTGGTCTGTACGCACCGATCACTTACAGATCCAATACGAGAACATTGTCTATTGCATTATTGTACAGTCAATCCCACAGTCACGCTTTTACTTTGGAATACACATCAGAGAGTACGTTTGACTTACCTTTTATGAATGACAATTACCCAGGAAAGGATACATAGTTTTTCTATCTCCAGGAAATCGATTGCATCTAAGAGGAGCAGACATGGTTACTAGATCAACAAAAACAATGAATAACACAGGTGGCGGGATTTTAATGTCTCCATTCTTTCCAGCACGTTATCCAAGAGATTTGGGAATGGAATATATAATAACGTGTCCTTCGGAAGCTCCATCTTGTCGTGTTAGAGTACTCTTCAGCGATTTTCAACTTGCTACAGTTTCCATAATGGAGGTAATAGTTCCTCGATTGATAACCAATGATTTTATACATTACACAGCTAACATTATGTTTATTTGAAATATAGTTTTATGATTGGAATGGACAGCGCTTAGACGTGAGCAGTGGCGCAAGATTTCGACCACCCGTTATAGTCAGTTCAGGACCGTCGCTTCTCATTAGATTTTACGCTAACGGTGGCACCGGCCTCGGCTACAAGGCTTTTTATTCCTTTGTAATTGGACACTTGTACGATAAATCCATTCAGCCAATAACTGACTGTGGTGGATATGTTGAAAATTTAGGTGGCGCCATAACAATGCTTGATATGGTTGGACAGGGTGTGAAGACGTACGATTGCGTGTGGCTGATAAGACCGCCTAAAAACTTTCTACATATGAAAACGCATATGTATCTCAAAGTTGTGACTTTTGCCGATATGGGTAAAATTGTTTTTTTAATTGATTCTGAATCCTTTGGACCTATCGTTTCTGTTATGAATAACTAAACTTGTAGCACTTTATATTTTCAGCTGGCAATACCGAACTTACTATCAAGCAAGGACCAACCTCTGCTCTTTTACCTTTGGAAATCTTGAGGCATCCAGCCAGTCAGCTGCAACCACCACGATTCAGGGAACACGTGGCTCCGGTTGCCAGTGGTTTTCATGTTAGTTTAAGAGGAACATTTGGTCCTACGTCTCGTCTCGCAATAGCTTACGCTGCTTTCAGTTACATGGGTTAGTAGGGCATCGATAGGATTTAATGTAAAGGAATAGTGAAGTAGTAGCAGGAATTTTTTAATTCTAGACTGCTTCACGGGTTCGGATTTTCTTTGTCAGAATCATAGATGCATACCGAGTCAGTTGAATTGCGATGGATTTGATCACTGTGATGACAACAGCGATGAACCAGCAAGTTGTTTTCGAGGTCCTTTTCGATCATTCGATTGTTCTATTAAATATATAATTATTGTTGATTACCGTTTAATTAGAAGAATTATATTATTATTATATTATAGATATATTATATTACAGATTGGAACGTGGAACCGCAGGATCGTAAATGGCACATGAACAAGGCGAATTATTATTTTCCAAAAATTGATCGTTATCCTGACCTAAAGACAGCTACTTTAGTGTTCGTCGCAAGTAGTCTGGGATTGATAGTTCTGATATCAGCTTTGATTATACTTCTTTATAGAATGGGCGCGAGAGCTAGACAACAAAGAGAATTACAATCGCGTTTACAAACAATAAGTGAGCTTTTAGGTACGTGCTGTAATAAATCACATTACGTTCCAACGATTCCCATAATTATTCCGGATAGTATTTGATATTGCAGATGGAGCTAGAATCGATGAGATAACAGTATCCGATGATCCGCCGGTTTATGAAGCTCCACCTGGTTACGACGAGGTTGTGAAGATAGGTATGGAGTCTGAAGATAGTCGAGGAAAGAGAAGAAGTAGTCCATGTCCGGAATCACGTAGTAGAAGTTCCCCAAATCCGTGCTCGTACGTTTTAATTATAAATAACGCAAATTTTTCTCAAAAATGAAATGAACAAGATATTTTTACTTTTTCACAGTGCTTCATCAACTTCTGAAACTAATTTCGAGCCACAGCCTTCAACAGTAATAGTAGTTGAAAGTGTCAGTGCCAATAGAAGTAGCCAGACAACACCGGTACAACACGAATGCAGACAACCTGTACCAGAGAGTCCACCGCCTCCTTATGTAACACCACCAGGAACTGTTTCTAGAAGTCTGGAAATATCTGGACTAACGTCACTGTCTGTAGCAGGTAGTAATGCGTTGAATTCTCATAGGGACCATTAACCTTGTAAAATATGTTTTTTCTTTTAAAAGATGGTGTTATAAATATCAGTAAGCAAGGCACCAGAGCAAGACGAGCCTGGTTAAGAAGCTGCAGCGAAATGTCGCGTTCTCCACCAAACGCTGATGCACCGCCTCCTGGTGGACCATCCAGTTCAATGGATGCTGAAGCACTCGGTGCGTATCTGAAGGCGTACACGTCAAACTCAACTGAACCATCTGCTCCACAGTCGAACAACTTGGACGATGTTTCGAGAGACATCAACGCAAGATACAAATTAGAACCAGGAGGTTCGCCAGAGCCAGGAACACCAGAGTGTCTCGACGAGGATGATAAGCTGAACTGCAACTGCGAGGGTGCTTGTGGATGTGCGAACGACAATACTTACGAATCAATTGGCGAGGTGAACGAGAGATCACCTGCAAAGCCAAAATATAACGAAAACGAACCGCTCTGCCCTAAGAGTGCAATAATAAAACTCCTGGGTAGTTCCAGGAACACGAAGTCTCCTCAAAGTACTAACTTGAATTCAACAACAATCTCAACATCTTCGACACCCTATGGTACCCTGGGGAGATCCCTAGGACGACATTGCTCCAGGAAGTTATCCATATGTTCCAAGGACAGCTGCATTACGAAAATTTCTACTGTCAGCTCCAGTAATAGTTACGAGAAGCTTACCGACAATTTTGAGATTATTTCTGAAGCTGCTAGTGTCTTAGGAACTACTAATCCCGGTACCATGGTTAATACGCCCAATGGTACTCCTAAGCCCAGAGCCAGAAGGTCTCACGATGCTGAAAATTATTCCAATTGCGACTTGGACAGCCTCTACGAGAACATCAAGGTCCTTGATTCCTTCTTGGCTAGACAAGGAATGTCTGTTGTTCATAATAGAAATCATTCTATGGCTGTTATGCTCTTCGGGACACCCGAGCACTCAGGACGTAAAACTCCTAATCCTAATGTCACCAATTGCAACGAGGCACCTCGTTGCTCCAGCAGATGCCGTATTTGGCGATCGAGCGACGACACCTGTGCTGATTAGTATATGCCAATGAATTATGTCATTGATAAATTGAAATAAATAATACAATGAAGCACATCTGGCTGATGGATGCTGAATTGTAATAGTCTGTTAATGCAATTGTTAGAGACGCATGTGTGCTTCATACGCTAGAAAGAAATGTTTTATTTGACGAGAACAGAAATTATAATCGATAGTTGTTCAATTCCTGAATCACATTTTTTCCGATACCATATACATATATAACTTTATTTTGAACATGTGTATCTCTTTTTTAATTTTCTGCATAAAGATTTGACAGTCGATTACTGTATAAGTGTAATAGCACTACTGTGCTACTCACTGTACCAGTGACGTCATTGGTGACCAAGAGGACTACAATGAGATCCTCCTTGAGTGAATGTTGCATTGTTTCCTGTGTTACCAATTGACTGGCGGTGTTGCCGTAGATTCGTGGAAAAATATTGCTTTAAGCAACATTGAATCAAGTGTGGGCTGTTATTGACTGAGGTCATAGCCAATTAATTATTCATGCAGTCACATCAATTTTTAAGCAGATCCTATTTGGGCCATAAGATACTAAGAAGTAGTGTAATAAATCACACAAGGAACAACGGTGTGTAATATCGAGAACTAGTAGAAATTGAAAAATTTGACTTATTAAAATAATAAAACTTCTTCACTCTTACCTTATCCCTCTGCAGTATTTTTCTGACGTTCTTTGATGCCAGTGGATCAGGATAGGAATATAAAAAAGACATTACTAGGTAATAATAACAATTTAATGCATTATTGTAAAAACTTTTCCTTGCTTATAAATCGTTAAACTGCAAATAGATATGTATACGTTCTTTAAAAAAAAATATATACTCAAAAACAAGTGATCCTTTTAAATTTCCATCTCTCAATTTAACGAGTATTAAGCATATCGAATCCTGATGTAATGAGATTCAGGAATATGTATGGAATAAGGTACCATGTGTAATGGGTACCAATCACGTAATAAAATATACCATTCTGATAAGACTACAATTCCATGAGCCTCATAACATTGTATACATACACAACAGAAATACTGTATATACAGGAGCCTTATAATTTCAAATTTTTCTCCCGTAAATATTTCATCTTTACCGTTGGAACCAGTCTAAATCATTCTAGCGCGTATCGAATAATTTTGAAAATCAATTTATCGCTTTTTGATGAATAAATCTTATAATACAGTACCAGCTCGTATTAATTATTATCTGTAAGTAATATCGTTGACTGTATATAAAAAGAGTAGACATACCCATGTATTCCGTGCCTCGCGATTCTGGCTGTAGAATATATATTTGTATATATAACATTTAAATGAGTAGAGTCCATTTCTACGTGTCCGCGACACCCAGCCTCGCGTGACACCATATCCCATAAACTGTCCAGTCTATTCACCTCTTTAGTCACCGGCAATATATCCATTGAACTAAATTAAGATCACTGTGAAGATATGTAGATTTTCTACACCTTTCATGAAACCGCTACAGCACGCTAATAAAATCTTGGCACGTATTCTTTAACAAAGAACTATTATTGCGTGAACAATAAAGGCTGTTCTGTTCAGTCTCGGTTTCATAATGAAAAAACGTTAAATGACGTAACAGCATCGACAGAAAGTCATGAACTATACAAAGGCCTATTTTAGGCATTGACAATATTGCTTAAATCCTTTTTCAAGGCATTTGGAACTACTAGCATATGAATTAATACGATTGACTTCGTCATCAGAAATACTGTAATTGCCGTCGCCATGACGTCGAATAGTAGCTTCGTATTTGGCGCCACCTGGCGTAGTCTGAAGCATATAAAAGTATGCGTCAGTCCCAGGATCCTGCCTCGATGAATCAACTACCTTGTCGACCCTCACGAGTTTCTTCAATTTAAGTTTAGCACACAATCGGTTACCCTTGCTGTTCTTGTAATTCTTTATAATATTCTCCACGTGTTCGAGAAACTTTTGCGCACCTTGTGCAGCAATTTCGCTATTGGTGACGCCAGAGCGAAACGCGGTGCACGTGCACCAGTGCGAGGAGACGCCAACGTCTTCGCAACCCCGTTCCCAGGGCACACGACGAAAAAGTGACATGCAGGTTGGACAACCTGAACTGGAATTAGCCTCACCGCCAGCAGTTACCAGAACGTCGCGAAGGGTCTCGTAGAGGTCGTAGGGTGACGTCAGACGATTTTGATTGACCCGGAGCGCCGCATACACGTCTGGATTTTCTTCACGAAACCAAGTTGGTAATCTAATGTAAAAAAATGGTAAACGCTCTTCGTACCAACCTACCAAAGTATCCCGGATGTCACCATAACGCATTCCGTGATCACTTAGGAACACGACCATGGAGTCGTTGAAGACACCTTCGCGTTCTAGAAGTTCAAACTTTCGTAAAATACGATCGTCCATCGAGGAAGGCGCGTTCATACTGTCATGACTTATCGAATTCGTCCAGAAGAACCCGAAATATGGTATGCCGATTAAGGTGCGCGCGAATTCGACCGCGAAATTCAAAATACGTTCGACACTCAATTCTGGCCCAGTGCAATAATTCGAGCTAAATTTACGTTTCGATTTGAGAAGCTTTTCCGAAGCTACCACGTATGGCCTCATGTAATAATCCGTAGGTGGATCCACGAAACCCACTTTTAAATAATTAAATGTACTCATTGCCATGCTATCTTCGCCATATGCCGTAACGTAGCCAGCATCTCGAAATGCATGCCAGATAAAGGGACAGTTGTCTAGCTTATACAGTACGGTAGGTGCGCATTGCGAATAAGCTTGACTGATATTAAAACCTGTCAATATGGCCATTAAATTTGGAAATGTGTTCTCGCCCATTTTATTATAACCGCTCAATCTTATCCAATCTGTATCGATCAAGTGTTTTATAGTCCGTGGCATTGTTCTTTCCATATTCGATTGAGAGACGCTATCGATACCTAATATTAAAATACTTAATTTACGTGACTCTTGACTAGATGTGTTCATTTTATGCTCAATTCGTTCTTGAACTTTAACCAAATTCAAAACTGCGTGTACATTTTTGTAAACGTCCGTAAGTTCCTTTCGGTTCTTCTGCTTTGACTTCCCTTTAGCTCCTCCGTCAGGTTGATAAGCCTTGCAGGAAACCATGACAACTTCCACGTCATCAGGCAGGAGCACTTGTCTTTTGAAATCAGTGCATACTTCAACGCTGTGGACAACAAATGTTTCAAGCTCTCTATTTATAACAATTTTGTTATGTAACTGAAAGTAACAATCGTCGTTACGCAAACATCGAATACATTCTTAGTATTCGAGAAGGTCAAGCCAATCGTTATACTTTTAAAAGAAGTTATGCTATTTGTTAACCCCTTGTCTTACAATTTGATTTTTAATAGCGCGATAAACAATAAGGTCGGTCACACGTCGGACCATTCACGGTTTGGCTGAGCGTTCGAAGTTGTGCAAATCGCAGACGTCCTATGATTTTTATATACATGTGTATGGTACAATTAACTTTACATTGCAAGATGTCTAATAAATAATTACTAATTACGATCAATTATGAAGGTTACTTTTCTAATTTCTCTCAGAAAGTATATATGCAGGTCTGAATGCAGTGAAGGAAATTGAGTATATGTCCCGTGTAATCCGATAACTCTACAACGTTTCTGAAACGTTTTATTTACATTTTGCACGGTCAGTCTACCACGTCTCTGATATGACTTGTTTATGTTTCGCCGGTCGGCATACAATGTCTCTGACACATCGTAAGCTAAGGGATTAACACGAATAATTTTTTAAACTTTTACAGCCAAAATTTACCTAATTTTTGAATCGATCTTCTTATCGGATGTTTTGGTTGGTTTAGGCCTTATAATCGGCGCCCAGCAACAAGTCAGATTCTTGTAATTCTTACTGACTTGAGGATCAATCCTTAGAACGCAACTGCCGTTAGCTTCTCTTTCGATTCCACTGAGAAGGGGAGACGTGGTGCAAGCTTCAAATTTGACTTGCTTTACGAATTTTCTTATGGAGGGATCCAGTGGATTGTTAGACAGCATGTGACACTTGGGATTCCATACCAGATAGCCGTCAATGTTTTCTGCAGGATTAACGAAATTCTGTAGTGTTCTGACCCAGAGTAAGACCATTAGGAAGTAAATTATCACTTACCATCGCTACCGTTGTAAGACTTGAATGCTAAATAACGAAATCCCTCCAGCTCGTTGTTACTGCCGGATATCAGATATAAAGTAAGAAGCAAAAGACAAGGTAACAACATTAACACGAATCCGGGTCGACGGCAAAAACACTCCGTGAAACGTGAACACTTAGCCTTCAGCATGATTTCAAATTGACGATTAAAAAATTACATTTAATCAAATTACGTCGAACCAACACCACAATCCTATCTTCAACTGCACTTGAACCACTCGTACTCAGAGCTCTTGACGAAATCGATAATCATATTGAATATCATTGAAATCGACAGTTTCCCTCCCCTTTCCTTTCTTCCTCAGCGACCGTACTGTATCGAGATTAGGCTTATCTATTCGCCAGAATCGATAGCTTTGCTTTCTTATTAATTTTTAAATTCCTTTGATAAAACCTCACAGTTAATCATCTGATCCCTTAACCTTCATTTTTAATATTAACACACTCCTCTCTATCTTATTTATTCCAAATGTTTCTTCCGTTACGCAACCATTTTCTTCATGTCCTATTTCAATTACGGCTGATACTGTCAACTTCGCAAGCATTGTCAACTGTCATCATAGCACACGTCTTCCACTACGAAGCGGTCACTGTCTGAATCCGGACTGTACACTTCATCCGGCGTTTCAAGGTTATAATTCACAGACGTTATCGTGGACTGGGACGTCGACAACGACAAGAAAGTAACAGCAGCAATAGATATATATATATATATATATATATATGTCAAAGATTCTGGAGGGAGAATTTCTCCTCTCCCACTGTACCGATATAATTCAACCATTTAAGAGTCTTACGTTGTGTGTACCGCAATGATTTTAAACGAAACTAAACGACAGAACCAGTTCAGTAAATATATTACGTTTTTGACAATTCCGTCAATCAAATAAAGACTGCGATAAAAATTGAGTCACTTCATTACGTCTAATTGATACCCGTATTCATTGTCACGTATTAAAACTGAGAACCGTAACCACCATCCTTCCACGAGGGAGGTTCACTCGCGACTAGTTCCTCTTTGACATTCAAGTTGAATCTCCCCGATCGCCCACGACGACTATTATCTATTTTTTCTCAGCCACAGTACGAATTTCGGCCACAGTCTGAATATATGTACAACTGTGCGTAAGTATGTAAGTTTCTGTACCGAGCAGCAAGTAAGTCTGCCAGTTTCTGATATCGACAAAGACGCCAAGTACAGTCGCGGTATATTTTATTGCTTTCTTGTTTTCCCATTTTTTTTCTCTCCAAATTCTTACTCGCTCTTTTGCTGGTTAATACCAATTTTCTATTGGGAGGGAAGAGGAAGGATTCACTGAGCTTCTGGAATATCCTATGGAACTGACTACATTCCTCCGCAATAACTGTACTTCGCGTCCATTTCAGTATTGATAGGAAGAGGGTTGCGCAAGCGTAACGAATTTTCCATCGTCTATGTCTGACGGTCTGACTCTTACTATAGCTCTTACGTAACTATAGTTTCGTACCAGCTTTACTTCCCTCTCGAAACTCTTTCTATATGTCTTCATTCAGCTAGAGCTGTTTATGCAGAAGCTTCAACCAGGACGAATTCTAGTGAATACTTGACGATTGAAATTTATATACTTTTTTAAAATAATCATCATAAATATTGATAACGTGAGTTCAGCTAATATATTCTAATTGCTTTTGAACATTTGATAGAGGGAAGCACCGTCTTGCACTATGATGATACTTGAATGAAAACCCCGCTTTGATTCCTTTAAATAGAGATTGACCTGAAGCTGTAATCTCAATATAGAACAAAAACATACAAAATTAGAATACCGTAAAGGTTGTAAGGTCAAATTATATAATTGACCGGCGTGAACATTATTTAAATGATTTTATGCTCTTTCCACAAGATAAAAATAATCATTACGTCAACACTCTTAATTGACTTGACAATTTTATTTCATTAGTCATTTAATTATTATGTAAGAATTGAAAAGTGTATAACACTGTATACTATACAAAATTGCAGTTACAACTTCGTCCTATATAATAGAGGAGTTGAAATGTGTGCTCTATGCTTTGATAGGAAATACTTCATAAAATTGACCCATAAATATTGGAGATAAAAATTAATGTTGCTAACTCCATGTTATGAATCATTAATAATTTTTTTGAAATGATTATGTTGTCGTGGCAGCTGCGTTAAATAGTTATATTTGTAAGGATTTGATTGCAATTGAAAAATTTTATTGCACGGTTTATTTTATATATTAGTGCATCCTATGTACCGGCCTATTAATAGTATGAAGATATCTGGAACAGACTCTACTGTGAAAACTTCTTCGTCGTAATGGCAGTACTACATAAAAGTTTATAATTTCCAGGAACGGTCAATGTCGAATATGATTTATTCAATGCGTTATTTTGAATTTAATATCCTATGGAACTCGTGTACACGCGACTGCTATATTATTGGATTGTCCGGAAAGTTCCTGCCGATTTTGAAGAAAAATTGAAACGCAGCTCGTGCCGAAAATCGGCACGAATTTTCCGGACAACCCAATATTAATTAAAAAAATAAATAAGTTTCAATTATAAGTAATACTCTCGTCCCACTTTTCTCCTTCTTTACTGGCACGTATATTTAAAAAAAATGAGAATATTCTCCATGAATATTCAATGTAAAAAATATTATCATTTTCACACGCCAGTCTTCTGTATCCTTATTCATATACTATACGGTAAATAACTATATATCATGTATTACTAATTTTTATCTACTTTTAATTACAAGTTATGGTCGAGTCGATTATAATAAATTCTTCGACAGGTCTTTGAAAAATTTTTTCTTTCGCTTATAAAATAAACTTTGCGATTCCTACACACTAACTTTTAACAAGACTCTAAAACTTTTAACGTGCACGTCAGTCTTTGCTCACGCACGAAGAATAGTTTCCTGGTGAATCCATCTTTATTCATCTGGGATGCTTCATCCGTTCTCCATATTTTCATTTGGACCTTATCTCTCTACACTGTGACAGGACATCCTAATCAAATAAAAATTTCGATATCAATTTCCTGCTTCCGAGTTATTCTACTGAAGTATCCTAACGTATCTTATATGATACGTAATGATAATTATTATTATAATAAGGAAACACAAATTAAGCAGCCAGTCAACAAAAATTACAAGATTTTTGGTTCCAAGATAAATTTGTGCTAATATAAAAATATCTCAAAATTGGAGCCAAAAACATTACATTTTACCATACGAAAATGAAGAAAATTCAAATTTTTAATTATTCGTCTCTATAGATTGAGTACATCTATGTAGTGAAAATTGTCGTTACTGATTCTTTATATCTCAAAAGCTGTACGACAAATCATTTAAAAATTTTTTATAGATGATTTAGTTATTTTCTGGTATATAAAAAATTCCGAATTTTATATTCGATTGGGTATTATCACTGGAGCACCTTAAGAGGGCCACTACCAAAATTGTGCTCTATAAAATTCATAGCAGTTTATCGTCCATTAAGGAGGTCCTGTCGATGCATGCTAGTCAACTGATCAACTATCGAATCAATTCCATAAATCGATTAAAACAAACTGGACTTTCTACGAAATTATTCACATGAAGTATAGAAATTTGTTTGTAGACGTTTGTCTTTGTGAAATTAGCTCATTTGTACAAATATATTTAAAAATCATACTCTCATTTGACTTTCATTTATTTGTTTATTGGGTCTCTCCCGGTGAATTGATGGAGATCCAATTTGATTTGCAATTACTCTTTGAAATACCCGGTAAGGTCATTTTTTTATGCTAGGTACCGAATTCTGAAGAATTCACGAATCCGTACTATACCATATTTTGCTTTCAAATTCACTTTAAATATGTTAGTTTCTCATCCAAAGTCGAAATTCAATCTCTTGAATTATGGAATTAATATGAACTTTTGAGTCTATATATAAAGTTTCGTTTTTAATATTACTTTTCTTAACATTTTCGTCAGTGACTGACCTTCAAATTTTGCAATTGAGTTCAGAATTGTTTAATTTATAACCTATAAAAGTTTCAGACGCCAAAATGCAAGTAGGTAGTTTCGACAGGACCTCCTTAATATAATTAGTTAGTATGACCGACAGCGACTCCTGCACGACGTATTGATGCGATAATCAAAGTAATGAGATTATAATAAACCTGACAAAGCTCCTATAACATGAAAGCACCAACTGATCACAATATCGGATATGAAATCACTGATTCTTCAGTAAAATTACAAATAATTGAAAAAATCAAGGGAATTTTCACTGTTTCATTTTTAAAGAGTACATTTTGGCACAAGATTAA
This sequence comes from Trachelus stipa, assembly GCA_036026315.1. Classification (NCBI taxonomy): domain Eukaryota; kingdom Metazoa; phylum Arthropoda; class Insecta; order Hymenoptera; family Cephidae; genus Trachelus; species Trachelus stipa. Next base: position 1,019,027 of record JAYRCB010000007.1, read on the forward strand.
CGGTTTTCAAAGTTTTCAAATTCTATCGATCTTCTACAGTTATAAAGGAATTTACTAGCATTTCCATAGACTATTAGTTCAATTTTTTCAAATCGTGTTATGCTAAAGCTTCAGCTCATTAAGATATGAATATTGCAAATTTTCCATTCCACGTTCCTTGCTTTGTACTGTCATTTTTAAAAAGATAAACTTATCGCCTGCGCGATACATAAAGATTACTTGCGACTGCATGCTTGTAGCGCTTGTAATATTTTGAAAGAACAATTCATTTATCATAATTTGTTTTTGTAATTTGAAAAAACAAATTTATCAGTCAATGGAGCAATAACGATAAAAATTTATTGCCAAAGTGTAATAGGAAAAATACTCACTGCACACAGAACAATTTTTCTCGTCAGATCCATCCCCGCATCCATCACGTCCACTGCATGCTATTGCATCGGATCTGCATCTGCCATTTCCGCATCGAAATGGACAAAGCCTAGGCGTTAGACGACCACGATTCCTAGTTCGACACGCTCCTCGTGGCTCATCACTGCCATCTCTACAGGATATGACGGCATTGCAGAATTCATAGGCTGGTAGACATTGGCCATTGTTACAGCGGAAGGCTCCCTCAGGACACTCTGCAGTAAATAAGTAATGAATTTTACCGTTAGGATTTATCACGGTATATACATACATGGTCAGTTTAAAAGGGTGTAACAACATTTACATAGGTATTCCATATTTTGAAACTAACAAAAAAGGTCTAATTAATAGATTCGCAAACGAATCGTTTACAAGATACAACCATTGTTATATTCTGCGATTGAAATAATAAATATTGGTTTGAAGATACACAAGAAATATACATCTATTCGCGTTAAGAAAAGGGTAAGAATAGATGGCACTTTTGCCCTAAGCAAAACCGTGTCAGACTATGCGCGCGCGAAAAACGCCCATGATGCTCTCTATTCGTGTAATAAGTGCACGTATTAATAAATCAAAATGTACCCATAAAAATGTTCAGGCGCGATAAACTTACATCCTATCGAACACTTTTAAGCATACCATTACTTCATAGTAAGTTTTCAGTGTTTCTAATTGCTAGCTATACACGCTTCGATATGTCATTAGAGTTGTTCGTTTTATCTGCATTACCTATACTTAGCAAAAGCTCCGCGTTTAATCATTTTTTAATCGTGCAACCAACCAAGACTTGTACTTCTTTTTAAAGTTGGTTGATGTATGTAAAACGAAAACACCTCTCGAGCGTCTGACGCGTTCGCATATACACGGCGTCAAATTTATTAATGCATGAAGTAGCTGTATTTCCAAAATGAACGGTTTCCAGCCCTGTGTTTATTAGGACTTTTTTAAATTCATATTCTAGGTATAGAATTCGCTTGTAAATTTAGTAACACTCTCTTAGTCCCACCCTGTAGAAAGTCGGCTCTAGCTGCTAGCACAACCTATAGATGTAGGTCAAAATAAATATAATTTTGTTCATCTTGCCCTTATCGAAAGGGCAGTGGCTATGAATAATATAATTGTAGATATCATGCATGTACAATATATAGCCCAATAAAAAATATAACATACTTCTGCGACCATTGCAGCTATCTTCGTCTTCTCCGTCAGGGCAATCCCGGTTCCCGTCGCAGAGACCTGCCCTGGAAACGCATAATCCACTTCGTTTACATCGGAAGGCTTGAGCTGGACAACGTGCCAGGGTACACTCCTCGTCGGAACCGTCGCTGCAGTCAGGTCGTCCATCGCAGACGAAGAACCAGCTGATGCAGGTGCCTGTGCTGCGACATTGGAAGGTACCTCGAGTACAACCCGGTCTCTTGGCGCCACAGGATAAAGTCCCGTTCTCATGGGACATACAATCACAGACACCGTCCGAACAATGCGAGTATGGATCCGCCATTTTGCATTCCATGTCCGATGTACAAGCCAGACCCAGACTCACAGCTGACAGCGTACTAGGTTCGTGTCTGTCAGTCTTGATTGGGGCTAATGGATAGAAACAATTATGTAATTAGTGACTGTTGATTGATTTCAAAATTAATTAAGTTACCTGACGTGGTCGTTGAGGTCGTTTGAATTAATTCTGTAATCTGAGCTTCGACAACTATAGCATCGTCATCTTCTGGAAGTTCATTCGGTGCCGGGGTATCCGGTCCTGAAGTCACGACACTAGGGCGGGTCACCAAAATAACAGGTACCAATTGCGTTGGTGTCACCGTCGATAGTAACCTCGTCGCATTCTTCAACCAGGATAATTGTACTCCTGAAATTGTCAAATATTACATTAAAAATAAAATGTGAAATATTAATATTTAAGTATTTTACAATCTATTCGAAAAATTACCAGTCTCTTGTTCATCGTCGTCCTCTTCAGTGACCTGTTGACCTTCCTGATTATCCGTATTGCCTGAATCTTCATCATCGCCAGCTACCTGAACGACAGGACGTTGCGGAGGTCGTACCAAGGCATCTCGACGACAGACGTCGCCGTCGCGACGCATCGGTGCAGTACACTGACATCTTCCAAATAGATCCGGTATCAAGAAGTCGCAGTACGTGTCGCTATCCCAGAGACGACAGTGTGCATGACTATAGCACACTTGACCAGGTTTGGCAGCTATAAAGATAAAAAGTACCGTTAGTTTTTTTTTATTTATTACTAGTTATGCACAAGATTGTAAAGCGCATGAGTTATTCCAATTGACTATTTCCTTATAGGATTTTCTACGTATGGTCAACTATTGTACAGAATAAAATGCGTAGATGCACAATTTCTATCCAACAAAGGTTTCGCTTAACATCGCTGCGGTTCCTAGAAGGAATTAATAGCCTCGTAAACACCTGCGAAAAATTCCAGTACGAGTTTCCATCGGACCACAAATATACGCCAGAACACCCACCAGCAAGTTGACAGCCCCACTAACCCCATGGTACTTACAAAAAATATACTGGGATTTTCGACAACTGCTATCACAGCATTAGATTTCCAATAAATCAACAAAACCCAACGCACTGGATATTCTACTACAAATATAAGACATAAACTCAATTAGTCAACTACTAATTAACCTCACTGGTACCCAAGACCCTGATAATTATAACAAAAGTAAATTAAGTCAAATGTAAAGTGAAACTAAACACGCACCCTTACAGCATCAACCATGACATTAATTAGACAACTAAAGACAGCTACAGAAAAAAACCTATTCTTATAAATTACAGCATAAAACGATTTATCATGCCAATCCGCCATCTTGATTGAATAATATTATACATTACATGATCCAATGCTATCGTTATAGCCTCATCCTTTAAGATTACATTAAATAAAAATAGTTAACGACAGCGCAGCCCAATCTATGGTAATAACGAGTGGGTGTGAGCAGGTTATTAATATTATCCATGACATCCTCGTCGCCGATGAAAAAGGTCGCTGAACCACTAACTAGGAACAACGTGCCAAAAGCGGCCACGGGAAGTTTCCACATGAAGATGCGCCCCGTTATCTATATGCAATATACATACCACATGAGAGCACGCATTATAGCTGTATATACTAGTTTATAGAATAGCATACCAGTCGTAGGACACAGTGTTAAAATTGAAATTATTAAGCGTGTAGAAATTCATTAAAAAATACTCACGTCCTAGACAAGTGTGTCGTCGAAACTGCAGATATCCTTCCTCGCATCTGCAAACCCCAGCAAGGCAGCTGCTATTTGCAACTTTCATAGAGCACTGTCCCGCCACCAGACAATCGTAACCCAATAGAGAGGCTGCAAATTACGTGCATTAATATATTGTAAATATTTTAATCGAATAATCAAAGAATAATAACAGGCATATTTATCGTCATGCGAATATCGATTATATTTACTGATTAAATTATTATATATAATATTGATTGAATTTTCAAAAGGAGGTTAGCGACGATGATAACAATGAAGAAACTCTATCTCAACTTACACTCAAGACACTTTGTGCCATTATATTCGGCGTAGAATGGCTGACATCGGCAATATCCTAAGTAGCAATGGCTGCTACTTATACTAGCTTCGCAGTCTCTATCCCTGTTACACTCATCTCCGAGTTTCAAACCAGCCTGGACCGGTGAGGCTGTAGTGTCGCTCTGAAAAAATTGAGGTTAAAATTTATGGATTAAATGATAGCAAGATAAACGGTGGTTGTCACGGTGACTTCACACGCATTAGAATATTTTTGTTAACAAAAAAAACTTTTAAACTCATGGTAGTACAATACATGTAGAAATTTCTATGTGTATCGTGATATTTATCATGGCTTCCATTTACATTATATTTATACCTAACTCGAGTACTCCCGAGCATTTCTGCATCTCTTTCGGATAATCGCTTCCCGGTTTCCCACGATATCTGCAAACAATGCTATCCCCAAGGTATATAAGTATATGGGGAAGATTCAGTAGCGAAGTAGACACACATGCAGTAACATGGCAACGGTACGTATGCTCATTTTTAAATAATAGATTTTGATGGTTTATCAAAAAAGTTCCCTTAGACAGCATAATAAGAAAATTAGTTATTATTTTCATATATTGACTGGTGGAGTCTACCGTAGAGCTTATAAAAATACGTAATTACAGTACTATACTTAGAATATCTCGTTTTTCCGTAAGAGTACGAAGGGAATTATCATCCATAATAGGAAAACAAATCAGACGAGCAACTCGCCAATCTTTACGAGCAGTTTCACTATGGAAGAGTAAGTGTACATGTGGCATTCGTCGAATCTTAATCGATGCTTCGTTAAACAGCGTCTTTCTTTTTCTTTTACCGATCCGTCAGCGTACATGGAAAAATAATTGCAATCGGTTCCACCATCCCGTTGTGGATCGCAGATTAAATAAAATTACAGCCAAACAAGCATTTACACCTCGCATCATGCAAATGAACTTTTAATTTGCCGACGATGCACGTGATAAATGCAGCTTTAATTGGAACCTAACCTCAAACTAGAATCTACACTCAATTACATACTGACAACGTTCATTTAAAGTCACCCTAACGCCTCACGTAATCTGACATTCTTTCTACATAAAGTATTTCATATAAAAATATTTTATTTTCTCATTAACGCTAAACCAATAAATAATAATTTAATTAATTAAAATATACCTATGCATTGAATTTTAAGATCGGAAATTCAACATTTTTTTAACGACTTTATCGTTTTCAAAATGTTCAAAATCGTATTCAAAAATGTATAAAGTGAAGTATACCTAAAGGCGCATTCGCGAAAGATAATTTTCAGTAAATCCAGGAAGCAGAAAGGAAATATTGATCGGTCGAATATACTTTGGAGTATGTACGTCACCCCAATCTGTACATCATGTACAGCATTGTTGCGCATATATATATATATGATTCCTATATGTATGTGGTACCTATTGTATCAAGAAGCATTGTATAACGAACCCTCATGTTATGCGCATTGGTAAATTTCGTCTCTGGAATGGTACGATTCATCCATAAAAAATATATATATGTATACTACTGATTGCCAGTAAATATATACTTGACTACCGACTAATATCTGTAGCAGAGGGAAAGAATATCCTTAGAAGGAAATACGTCATTAAAATAATTTACAACGCTCTTAAGAATCTCTGTAAGATCCTTTCTAGTCGAACGAGGATTCCCAGTTTAGTCTTCTACTTCATTTTTCCTTTTGCGTTCTTATACTTTCTCCTTCTTCTCTTTACTTCGTATCTTCAGGTACTTGCTACACCAGCCCTTTTACTTATTCCTTTCATTTACATAACAATTAATAACAAGACAAACTCATTATGGCTGACTTTTTTTTTTAAATTACATTTTATCGATCCGTGATCTAATTCTGTTTCTACTATTTTGATCATGCAATGTTATCTGGTCTTTAGTGAATTTTCTATCTGGTTTTTTGTTATCTCATTCCTTGTTTTCTAATTATTCTCAATAAAGTCACAGATAGGGGTAAGTTTAAAAGATATGAAAATATATGTTGCACTGATAAAATTCAAACTAATTATGCTTGGGGTACCTAAAAAGTAAAGTTAATTAGCGTAAAAACGTCACCTGTAACAGTTTGTACATTTTATACTCTTCGTGTTGGTAACAAGTAAAGCAATATAAGTAAATAGTATAATATACAGTATACAATATAATAAATTGCACTAGGAAGCAATAATGGATATAAGAAGAATAGAAAACAGTAGTAAAATAGTGCAGAGTTAAAGTAAGGAAAAATAAGATAAACCAATAGGCACAGGTAGATATCGCGATCCATTGCAGTTGCAGCAGCATTCGATGGAATTGCTAGTACAGCAGAATGCGGAGGAGGTCGATTCCGTGACTTCCTCAACATCGTTTACCCACAAATCGATTACTGATCTATCGATATAGATTTAAACAGGAATTCCGTTCAGGAGATGCACAACGATGTAAGGAAAAGAAAACAAGAAAGACAGACTATCCACTTCTGACCACTGCCATAAGTACAATAGAATTCTAACGAACTATTTTTTGTCTAATTTCAAATTCTTTAGTGACAAGTATGCGAAGACATCCTCTACTGGGACCAATGACCGACGTTATATGGAAATTGAAATTCAAGTCGCAAACCGGCGTCCACTAACGTTCGGAAAGGTGCCCCGACGAAGCAGGCAAAGCGGTAGGTGTCAATGACTCGTCATTGAGAAAAGAATTCACGACGCTCCCCGTCGTGACGTCGGTATATATAATACTGAAGATGCTCATACATAATTAATTCACTAGCAACGTTTTTTTTCTATATTTACGAACACTAATATGTATGTGGACATATATAACAGAGTGCGCGTAGAAAAATGGATGAGAAATTGTCTTATCTTTTTTCAATTTATTTTCTTAAAAACTCACCAGACATAGTACCAGTATGATTAGCGGTAATGTCAAAAACTGCATGATTATCCTCTTGTCGATTGTTCACGATTTACTTTTCGATTGAATTTTTATTTAGATTCAAATAGACATAGAAATCCTTTAACACAGTTCAAAACTCGCACGAGATGCGGCGTCTACGCTTGCGCGATGTTGACTGAACGGCCCGAGGCTTTGGGGCCGTAGAAAGATGAAAACATGGGGCCTGCTCCCACCCATCCGCCCTATTAGTTGTGTCTACGCGGTCATCATCCCCCGGTACGACTTTATTTACTTCAGCGTAGATCCGATCACACGCTCTAGACTACTGAATTTTTGTGGTTAGTTTTGAACTGTCAGAAAAATTAGGAAAAAAATTTACGAAATTCTGGGAAAGATAAACGAGTTAAGATTTATATGTGTGTGCATCGTTCGAAACATTCCTTTGCTGTGTTTTTTTTTAGTAAACTGTACGAGTTTTTAGGAATATCGAAATAAGGCCCTTCGAGTACAATATCATCATTGAAGCAAAGAACTCAGTTGCTGGTAAGTGCAATTACGTCCAAGTGCATAGGGCTACTTGAGGGAAAGAGCAAAGCAATGTATACGAAGATGCACTTCACGCTCGCCTAGTTCGCCTCATTCGTATCTCACGGTATAATACGGTGGCACCGGTAATGCTGCGCATTAACGTCCCATAGACGGTACACTAGGTATATATTTTTCGTTTCATTCCGGAATGTCCGTAAACCGTTTGAATCGTACCACTTTATACTGAAACATCCGGAAACCGGCTGATTTGCGTTCTAGACGAGTCTAGTTCTTCGTTTTTGTAAACTGAAGAACAACGGCTTTGAGATGTTTCTGTATATTTATATACTGTCATATCGTCATTTGGGTTATTGCAGGGTAGAAATCAGAGCCGCCATCTTGTCATCGGCATGTCATAGCTTAGGCGAAGAGGAAGTCCGTTGCGAGAATGGAATATCAATATAAATACAGGAAAGCACAAGAATGCAAGTGAGCAATTGTTTTTAATTCTTGTAACTGTATATTAATACGTTATTTTATGAGAGTCATTTATTCTCATTAATTACTCGCAGCTTTATCATTGAATTTTATTAACGTTCAAATTTGTAATACTTTCGTTTTATTAGATAACCCCAAAGTATCGCACTCTTACAAGGTATTGATCCACATTCCAGAATGTTTCTCAAAGACCGTTATGTTATCAAGCGTAAATATTATAACGCGTGCCAGCCGCCGGAATGACTCGCGGTTGAAGATGAGTTTACGAGGCATTCGTAAGTCGAGACATAGCGTGTCGTTATTTTTTTTTCTTAATATCTTTTCTGCCAAGTCCTAATCGATCGTTTTTATGAACGACAAATTACTCTGCCTTTGGCATTGAAAATCTTACATACTAGGTTAGAGTTGCAGTAGTTATTTTACAGGAATCCTTAAGCGTCCGTCGGTATTCATCGATGTTATTCACGATGCGCATCGGTAAGCGCAGAAAGTGACGTTCGAAAAGGTGGTGTTTCCATAACGCTACATTATTGTGCCAACGACCGAACAGAATTTATGCCCTGTAATAAAATATTTGTTATCTCGAGTGCTTGCATTCCGCCACTCCATGCTGTTATGGAAGTTTAAATCTCATAGAGATACGGGAAGTGGAACTACAGGACAAAAATATATTTCTAGTTTTATTTTTTATTTTTCTATGCCACAACCATTTTCTTTGTTCTCATTTTCTCTTTAACCTTTTCACTCGTGACCCCCATCCACCCCTTGGCACTCTTTTTATTATATCTATACCGTATTTCGTAAACATACGTATATACGTATAAGGAATTCGAGGAATGAAGAATGACGAAATCTTTATTCTTCATTCTTCAGAAAACATTCTTCAACGGGCTCTTCTTTACTTCCAGCATGACGAGGACTTGGAGTAGCCATTAAGGTTCAATGGAGGGAATTGCTACATAACAGGAGATACATCTGACAAAGGGAATAATGGTCATCTCGATAAGTGATTTAACGGATCAGTCAACAGCAATTCATCCAACAGCTGGCGAATATTTTGAAAAACAATAATCAAGTGCAACAATAAAATAACAATGATGAATGTGGTAGTAATAATTGTATATATAGGTAATGAAGGTGACGTCTGCAATGTTTTTTTTATTCTAGCACGTATTGACTGTCAAAATAATGGAGTCAGAACAAATGGAACAAAACTGTAACGGCTGATCGGGGCGTTTACCTTGTTCCGGAAAATCTACCAAGAATGACAGACATCGCGGTCGGGATTAACGGTTCATTCGGAACAGTCTCGGATGTCGGTAATAGAAGAACCGACGCGGAACTCAAAGTGCTGCCTTGTATACTCTCGTCGCGAACTGTGCACTAAGGTAATTGCTCAGCCTTGGTTCGCCATTATTGTGGAACATGGAAGCACGATTAAACAGTTGAGTTCAGCAAAATAGTACCGCTAGTGACATCCTAGAGACGGATAGATATAGATCATGAACAAGAGAAGAAAGAATGAAGAGGTCAAATGTCAGCTATTCCTAACGAAGCAAAAGGTATTGAAATATGATAGAAATTAATTTTACCCAGATTAAATTGCATGCTTTCAAATCGCTAAAGTAAATATGTGAATTGTATTAGTTTAATATTAAAAAGAAATTTATTTCAATCTTTCAATGCATTTTATGATCTGTAGACCTTGAGGCGGATCAGGGGTTGATGCGAATATTCGAATAATGCGGCTAGTCCTGCGTTAGACTTTATAATAGATGCTCGCTGAATATATTACACTTTATCATCGTTCAACGTCTTAGTAATGCACATATATCCGGTGCTGTTGAACTTTGCCCTGTCGTCTTGCAGAAGATGATTGTATGGATGCGACAGTCTAGATGCTTTTTTGATTATTATTATTGTCATGATGATCGCCTATCTTCTTCGACACTTGGTATACGCGTTTACATAATAATGCTTTTCTATTTTCCGGAGTCTTCAGTACTTTCGATATCTTCTCTCATTTATCTACTTCAGCTCCAGCCTACACGCTTGTATATATTATTATACATGGGTTATCTTCGTTCTATAGAATAATGACGATAATGCTGCGCCTCCTCGCCATCATTATTATACCACGGTGGCTAATTACCCTCGTGTTATTAACATTATTATACATTTAAATTTAATACAGCGTAAATTTTTTTTCCACGCTCAACTTAATTGTACGGAACTGCGGGGTCCTTAGTTCTCTAGTTATCTCCTAAGTATGATGTATACTGTTGAATATCGATACTGCCAATCGTTGCGCATGCAATTTTGCAAATGATACAAATTACTTTTATAGCTACTAGTTTCCTGTAAATATATCATACTCTAATTGCAAACCGTATATACATCCTATGTAATATACAAGGTGTTTCCTTAAATTCATTTGCTATAACATGTGGAAGATAGTGCGGAAAAGTTCTAGGAATACCTTGTATGAGTAGTATATGTATACTAGTTATATCGTCATAGAATTATATGCAAGTATTATATATTACCGTTACAATATATGTTTAGTTGAGTTTAATTTGAACCAAACCGGAAACCCGATTCTATTCAATTGAGAGCATGAAAATGTTCGGTGTTTGTATATTTTTAGTATTACGAGGAATATGTGTATATGCGCAATTTAGCATTGTACAATCAAATGTCATTAATGAATCTGCAATATTTTTGTAATAAATGGATAATCCAAACTATTGTGTCTGAGTATATTCAATTACAATTGCCTACAGTATTCTTATGTAAGGTATACTAATGCGTTTGCAATTGTTGGGCTGCGCCTTCTGTCGGTTCTTTCTAGAACTTATTTTTATTGGTTAGAAATCATGGCACTGGTTTCTGCTAGAGCTATTTTCAGTCCCGGTAAGCATTGTTAATGAAATGATTCTTAAATATTTTATAAATCAAATGCTTGGAATTTATTAGTTAAATCGTATTCGTTGTGCGATTCAAGCGAACATATTTCTCTTAATTGTTTTAAAGGTGATGCTTAAAGACGCCGCGTGGGGGGTGGGGGAATATACAGGGACTGAAGCAATTTTGGGAATATTTGTAAAAGTTTGTTCTAAAATCATTATTTGTTACAGTAATTCGGCAGACTGTTAAACAAATTGTTTTCACCAGGCATCTTGCCAAATATGTAAGTAGACTTCATGTAGAGTGGTTAATCAGAACACAGAGTATACCGATTACCGGGTTTTCTCTATCACGTTTTCTTTTGAATTGTTCATTGAATTTTTATCCTTCTAGCAATGTCGAAATCATTTAACTAGTCGATTATTATTACCAACCGTCACTGCACAAAGATTGTATTCGGAAAAGAAAGTCTTCCAACGAGATAAACCTCACTGTAATGTGGGAACCATTGGTCATGTTGATCATGGAAAAACAACTCTTACAGCAGCCATCACAAAAGGTATTTTTCTCTCTTCGAATGCACTTTAAATTGTATTTATTTTCATACTTCATAATACATTACTCAATATTCTTTCATTATTGCATAGTATTATCGGAGAAGGCTTTAGCAAAAGCAAAGGGTTATGCTGAAATTGACAATGCACCAGAAGAAAAAGCTCGAGGAATTACTATCAACGTAGCCCATGTTGAATATCAAACTGATACACGTCACTATGGTCATACGGATTGTCCTGGTCATGCCGATTACATTAAGAACATGATTACTGGTGCAGCACAAATGGATGGTGCTATACTTGTAGTCGCTGCTACAGATGGTGCTATGCCACAGACGAGAGAGCATTTACTTCTTGCAAAACAGATTGGCATTGAACATATTGTTGTTTACATCAATAAGGTATTGTTGAATAATCAAAAGCTTATAATCCTGGAGATTAAATTTGAAACATGTACATTTATTCTAAGGTCGATGCTGCGGATGCTGAAATGGTTGAACTAGTAGAGATGGAAATTCGTGAACTAATGACAGAGATGGGTTATGATGGGGATAATATTAAAATTATCAAAGGCAGCGCTTTGTGCGCCCTGGAAGGCAAAAATCCAGAAATTGGAAGCAATTCCATCATTGAGTTGTTGGATGCTATAGACACAGCTGTTCCGAATCCCGTTCGCGAGTTGGACAAACCTTTCCTGCTTCCAGTAGAGAATGTGTACTCCATTCCTGGAAGAGGGACCGTAGTAACTGGAAGACTTGAAAGAGGGACCATAAAGAAGGGGATGGAATGTGAATTCCTAGGTTACAACAAAACATTGAAGAGTACTGTAACTGGCATTGAGATGTTCCACCAGATTCTAGAAGAGGCCCATGCTGGTGACCAGCTTGGCGCACTCATTAGGGGTTTAAAACGAGACGATATAAAGCGTGGAATGATAATGTGTAAACCAGGAAGCATGAAGGCCAATGACAATATCGAGTCACAGGCATACATTCTAAGCCATGCAGAAGGTGGCAGGAAAAAGCCTTTATCAAACTACATGCAGCTTCAGATGTTCAGTAAAACTTGGGACTGCGCAACACAGGTTATCATCCCTGGAAAGGACTTGGCTATGCCAGGAGAAGATGCCACGTAGGATCATATATTTATTTCAATCAACTTTCACTGCATTATAAAACGAAACAAATATTCATCCATATATATATTGCAGATTACAGCTTAAACTCTTCCGACCTATGGTGTGCGAGAAAGGTCAACGATTCACTCTACGTGATGGAAACATTACCTTAGGCACTGGTGTCATCACCAATATCCTTAAGCCTCTTACTGAAAAAGAAAAAACAGAAATTCTCGAAGGTAAGAAGGCCTTAGAAAAGGCAAAGAAGGCTGAGAAATAAGTGCGTGTAATGCTACCTAAGGACTAAACCACGGCATTAGTCATCTAGTGATAATTCGTTGAAGATTTAAACCGGATGTTGCTTGTGCTACGCGAAATTGAAAAAATAAATTGAATATAGTTGATGCGTGGGGATTGTGGAATTTTTTATGTGCAACATTCCTGTACATATATGTATGGAGTTTTCACTTAGAATCATAATATCAATGCCGTACCATATGCAATTTACGTGTAGCATAAAGCTATGTTTGGATTAAGTAACAAACTTTTCGCCAATTGATGCATTTTCCTTCAGTTATAAGGTCTCGTACTAGAATTCGATCAAAAGAAGGAACAGTTTCCAGTAACAAATGTGACGAAATAGAATTAATACTGTAATGCGTTCATTTTTCCGTTAAAAACTTAAAGGTGTAAATGATGGCAATTGTATCATTATAAAAATCTAAATGACCATGAATAAACATTCTTCATCTAAATAATATTTTGAAAATTGTACCACGGCATTTGAAGTACATTTTACAATATGGAATATACTATTTTACATTATATACTGCCAGAAATGAAGTTGTATACGTAGAATACAAAGCATGCTCCACGTATTATTATTATAATGACATTTTTATACTTCATGTAAATAATTTTTTAATTTGAGCATAACGATTTTGAAAGCAAAAAAATTTGCCAATTAATATTTTTGTTTTGATGCACGTTGACAACATTTTCTCAATTCATAAACCTATTTTAATATCCGCCGTATAATTCATATATTAGTCAACAATAATTATTGTTAACATTTTCTTTAAGTGATTGCTCTGAAAAATTGCTTCTGACTACTTTAGTAATAAACCTATTCGATAAAGGATTCCTTTAAATTTACTCCTGTTTTCATTTTCATTGTTTTCCTGTACAATTGTCAGAGTAATGTAGTAATATGGAATTTTGAACTTTCAATATGAGATGAATTAAAGAATTTGCAATTATCAAAGGAGCATTTTGAGGATAATACTATTGCATTTTAATGCAATATCTCAATAGGTGTAAAAGAAATAAGCTTTTGATATAGTGTTGTTCATTGATGTTTTATTAAATTCAGAAATCAGCGGTACAATCTGCTCCTGTCCAGCAGACCGATCGGACTTGATATCCGCAAAATTACCAGGAATCGATTTTATACATTTCATTGGATGCACCTGCATTTTATCTCAACCACAATGCTCCAGGAACTAGTTCGTGCGTCAAGGTTTTAACACTGTTCCGGGAGGCCAACATTGTCTCATAAATAATGAGCGCGCGATTCGCATAAAGTTTCTGGAGCAGTGAACTTCTTGCCGATTGCAACGAAACAATGGTTATACGTAAAAAAAATAAGGGGAGGACGGGAAAGGGAAACGCTGGTTTTATAATTTAAGTCGAACGAATTATACAGTTACCTTCGCTTATAAAAATAGTAAATAACGCGTTTGCTTCGGTAAGACCCCGTACGCATAAGAAATGATCTAAAGGTCCTCGTCATCCTCTGGCAACGCCGTATCTTGGGCCTCCTTGAGGTCCTTTTCGATCTGTTGTTGCCACATAGGATCCATGGTGACTTCTGGGGGTAGAAGAGCAGGCATGGCCACGAATTCCAAGTTGGGGTCTCCGATGAGCTTGCGCGCCAACCACAGGAAAGGTTTTTCGAAGTTGTAGTTACTCTTTGCACTGATGTCATAATACTATAAAGCAAAAGGCATACGTATTGGTAAAAAGAGAACATAGGTTATCATAAGAAAAAGTATGTCCCTGAAAGTATTCAGATTAGAGGGACAGTGTTATGTCTTCACTTGATATAAGATTGCTGATTCATCATATTTTAGGTAACTGTTATACGAGGTGTATCAAAGTTAATTGAACGCATAAATTATACCTGAAGATTCTTCTTCCTGTGGAAGACGATGCTCTTGGCCTTGACTTTCCTATCTTTAATGTCGACCTTGTTGCCACAGAGTACAATAGGTATATTTTCACAGACTCTGACTAAGTCTCTGTGCCAGTTTGGAACATTTTTATACGTCACTCGAGACGTAACATCGAACATAATAACAGCACACTGTCCCTGAATGTAATAGCCATCTCGAAGTCCACCAAATTTCTCCTGACCAGCTGTGTCCCATACATTGAACCGAATAGGTCCTCGATTCGTGTGAAAGATTAACGGATGTACTTCGACACCCAAAGTGGCAACATATTTCTTCTCAAACTCTCCAGTCAAGTGACGTTTGACGAAGGTAGTTTTGCCAGTTCCACCATCTCCAACCAGGACACACTTAAAGGTGGGCATGTCAGGATCCTGTGCCATTTTTACTGTTTGATGGTTCACCGCAATAAAGCAAATTTATGGATTCGAGTCTGAAAAAATCATATATGTTAATACATTATAATCGACCAAGGACACTAAACGTGAGAAGTGACTTCTGGAGCCCATATGAAGTCCGTAGTCTTCAAAATACCGGCTTACGTCACATAACCCAACTAAAAGATGTATAACGTACAGATACTTTACTAGAAAATTCCCACGAGATCAAAGTAATATAAAAGTATAATGTACAGGAAGAAATTCGAACGAGAGTTTACAGTATTGAAAGGACGCTGCTCCTTTCTTCCCGAAGGACGTACAGACGCTTTCTCGAAGTTACTGGAAAACTGTGGCGCCCAATCACGCGCCGTTTGCGTGATTAATATTTCGGAATTTCGAATACCTTAGTGAGAATAGACGAGAGTCTTTGAAAATCAGCACAAGTACAAAATATAAGAAGAACTAAAGAGCTTCGTTGATAAAGGGCACGGGCAGCCGGTTGTCCTAGGTCCCGCGCACCGTACCACGCCGTGATACAGAAATCTTCAAGTTTCACGAAGAATGGCGCCCTTCTCACCCTTCTCGCGTAAGCTAGGAATTTCGTACAAAATTCCAAGAGCAATTAAATGATAGCACAGATGATACAATGAAAACTTCGTAAGGACTGATGTTAATTCACGCGAAACTATGCAAATTAAACAGTGCGAGAACAAAATTTCCCGGGGTGTCGCGATGGACGTGAAAATGGGCAATAAAACTTACCGTGCCGCACAGTCGGTATGGCTCACAATGGCGTTCGTCCAAGCTGGCGAGTAGAGGCTCGCTTCCTCCTCATTCGTCAAATCTTGTATGACTTTAATTAAGCGAAATAAATGTCGCGATCAATATGAAAAAATGAAAATTTAATTTTACCGACTCTTTATTTGCAAAATAAATGACAAACGTACGTTTTTTACCAAAAAACTTAATTCGCTCAGCGACATCTATCGTTTTTGGGGTCAGGGCCGGCTTAACGTGGTGACTTTTACTGCAGATGCACGTGGCAGTAAAGTGGTTGCGGCGGCAACCTTTAAATTCTGACCTCATAATGGACTTAACAAGGTTATTTAGAATAATTAATATACGTGAAGAGAGCGTTTAATATACTTTTCAGATATTTTAAAGTCAACCCGTTATTCTTTAATCTCATTCCATTATTGTGCAACATTAAGAAATTCTCTGC
The DNA here is from genome assembly GCA_036026315.1 of Trachelus stipa. Classification (NCBI taxonomy): domain Eukaryota; kingdom Metazoa; phylum Arthropoda; class Insecta; order Hymenoptera; family Cephidae; genus Trachelus; species Trachelus stipa. The sequence continues at coordinate 1,035,396 of JAYRCB010000007.1, forward strand.
ATAGATAAAAATTACATAAATTTAACGCAACGTTATTTCCTAACATAACTCCCGTTGAAAAACTAAGCCATAAAGTCTTAAACAACAATTACTTTTAAAAAATTAGATAAATTGAAGAGTATCATAAATAGAAATAGCTTATTGTCCAAATAAGAAAAATTTCAAAAAATATACAAAGATGGCGTTGTGACGGTAACTTCGAAATTCCACTCACGCAAGACAATTCGTCATAATAAAAAACCGTACATACATTAATAAAAAAAATCTCACGAATAGATAAAAAATAAATGAATAATAAACATTTTTAATAAAAATCAACGGGCCTCTAATTAATTGGGCTCTCAAGGTCTGCGAGAGGGCGCAGTATTCGAGAATTCGTTACTGGCAAGTGTTGACGTCACGACGCCTGCGCCATCGTGCGGACGGCACTGCAGAAGCAGGCGAGTTCGCGAGTGTATCGATTTTACGATCGTGTCTCGCGGTTAGTGCGTCCGTTTCCTTAGTTTTTAGTGGCCGTGCTCGTCGTACATGGATAAAACCGTGAATGGGATTATTTACTGAGTGTTCCTCTCCGTACACCTGCTGATTTGCAACTCGTAATTCACCATGACCAAGGATAGATTAGCAGCCCTCGTCGCAGTGAGTTTTTCACGTTCACCCATCCATCGGTCCGTCCGTCGCGACGACTTTACGTCCCATTCCGTTCCGTTCCTCTAACGATGACTATGTAACGTGTTGCATGAACAATCGTGCATATTGATAAATCTTTTAACGAAACGAATGAAATCTCATGACTGCTAATCAGCTTTTAATTTGTAAATTAAAAAAAGGCGTTTCCGGCTATGTTGCTGCTGACAAACAGACGACAGGCCGGTCGCCCTACCAGATGACAGGTGTTCGCGGGTTAGTCATCGCGTCACCGTTCCTTTTCAGCCAGTGACTGCTTCTCTGTGCTAGCTTGCTCCCTGTCATTGAAAGATGGCCCCACCCCATTTTTTCAAAAGGAAATGCAATCATTCGACTTCAATGATTTCGCGTGGCTGTCTGACCTTTTCAACGAGATACTTTTTCGTTTGAACCCGTGTCGAACAACGACTTACTGACACTCATTTATGAACCTTATGACGTTACTGACTTTTTTTGAACCGTAACTTTATCTTTCATTTTATGAAACAAAGTTATCAAATTATTCACCTTTGTCTGTCCCACGAACAGGATGTAGGTGGTTATTTGAACATCGTATCAGATAATTTTCTAAACCATTTAAGTAAACTGTGTAGTTAATATTTAATGTAGAATTAGAAAAGTACTAATATTTCTTGCTTATAAGTTCAACTCGTTTGACGTTAGATAAGAAGGGACACTCATCCTGTAGCATATGCTTGACATCGAAAATGACACTTAATACCATAGAAAATATTTAATCGACTGTTACTTTGGGTCGGGGTTAAAGGTCAACTAATTTAATTCAAGGCGTTCGCGATAGAGAAGAAGCAATTACCAAAATAATCTCATTGATTGTTGATTATAATAGCCGTTTTATCTGTTAGTCATCTAATGATATCAGTATATAGGAAATATCTTTGTGTGTACTATCAACGACTTCTCAATCGTGTATTCAAAGTTCTGTCCGATTAAATGTCTAAATCGGTATGCTATATATAATTGGCTTTCCTTCCGTCTTTCCATTCAAAATTTTTCGAATTCCACGAGCAACCAATACGAATTACCTTTCGTCCTGTAACACGATATTATTGTTATCGCCCAAGAATTCCTATCGCAAATACCGGAAGAAGACCATTGGTCCAAGGTATTTTCGTTTGAACGTTTTTATAACAGTTTTCAATACAATAATAACAAGAAGAATAACTCTATTGCAAATATCGTAATGCCGTTTGTAACTTTCAAATTCTGATCCCCGTGCAATGACAGAAATAGATGGGGTTACCTCCGACAACAGAAATCTGAATAAAATTCATAAATCGTAGAATCGATGATTCCGTTCGTTTTCTTTTTTTTTAAACACACTTTTTCTCCCATCACCAACGTGAAGGTTTCTGCATCCGCCATTAATATTAAACTGTGTAAACGCGATGCTTTTTGTTCCCGACAATTCTCCTACGCTTTATTCATAGTGTCGTATCTCTTTTTTTTCCTCAACATATTTCCGTGTTATCAGACAGGAATTCAGTATGTAACTTTTTGGTGTAACAATCATCCGACTTGTCCGAGACGAGTTAGCTCTTATCAGAGAACAATAATGAATGAAAAAAGCGTATCGGAAAAGAATAAAGCAGAAGGGAAAAAATTCATAGTGTAAAGGGAGGTATTTTTAGGATGTATAATCGGGCCTAATGAACCAGTTGAAAGGTCATCATAGCCAGTGGCTTACTTGACCCTTGACTTCGAACTACGAGAAAGTAATTTGGTCAATGAGCTTTTCTGCTGTCATTAGCGCTCTTAAATGACGTAAGAGTATCTTTTTTCTCGTATAAAAATTTTTCTTAACACAATTCGCCTGTAACGTGATTACATTGAAATTAGAGGGAGATAACGAAATAATTGTTTGATTGACAATTAATAATTGACATTATTTTATTCTCTTTTTTCAAAGGCTCAGTCTGACGATGACGATGTGCCGGACGAGGTGTCCGTCAACGTGGGCCCACCTGATGATTTCATGACGGAGTTCTTCGCGGAGGTGAGTGGTTGCGTCATCGCACTTACGCAATTATGCTTTTTGATACTGTTTACGTTTACACGGAATACGATCTTGTTGTTTTAATTGACTTTTAACGAATTATTTGTATAGATTACAGAAAATTCGTTAAAAGCTTTGACTTTTTTGGTTATCCAACTCCTTATTCAGCCTCTCAAAGTACAAGGGTTTCTTTTGTTCCTTGGCCTTCGAATTTGGTATCTATTCTACGTACGAACGAGCCTTTACGTTTTCACTGGGCTCGCTTTGTAATGTTATTCTTATAAATCAAATTCATTATCAAGCGAACTTGCGGTTGGCACGATGAAAGAATATCCGGTGTCGTGCAACCAGGATGAGACTGCTCGAATAATTTACTGTCATTGCGAATGATTACTCGTGATTGTATATAAAAAAATTTGATATATATAAAATCGTCATAAAGTTCGATTTTGACAGCTACGACCTTTGCGGTGAAATTTGTAATAAAAAAAATTTTTTTCACAACCCATTCGTCTGCTCGCTGTCAGGTTACTTTTGCATCTTGTAAGAACACGAGTATCGTAATACTTGACGATCGCTTAAAGAGCTTTCTTATCTCTGTCAAGAGCTTGATACGTAACGGCTGTTCCTCCGTGAGCAGAAATTCTTATAAATTCGTAGAAACTAAATTCAAAGGAACGTCGCGTATAACATCTAGCTTTAAAAAAAAACTATCAATGACGTCATTGACCAGATCGTCACGGAACAACGATGACGTCACAAAGGCTCGTGTCAAAAATATCAAAACTTTTTTCCCCAAAAAAAAATATATATTTATTTTCGTTCTTTTAATTCAGTATCTTCCTCCACCTTCAAAAGGCAATGTCCTGCTCTCAAGGCGGCACGTAGCTTCCACTTTTCCCACCTGCACCATAATGATGCGGCGTTATCGATTTCATTTTAATTCCTTCATTCGAGAGGCATACATACAACGAGTCTTCGTAAATTCAAGGCTTCACCAGTATTGGTCGTAGCACCTGGTGGATTTGCCGATTCGTAATTTTTTGTTCGCAGCATCTAATTATTCGCCAATAATGACAGCGAAAAATGTAACTTCACGAGCCCCACGTACGTAACAGGGCAAATCGGGGAGAAGTTCGCGTACGTAACGGGATGGCCGATACGAGCACATGTGGCATCTAACAACCAACTGGCAACGTGCCATGTCTTTTTACTATTCAGCCATGTTGTTACTTTACTTTAATGGTTTACGTTAACGTTTACGCCTCCTTCTTTCTTTCTCTCTCTCTCACTCTCACATATACAAATGGTCGCGTTTTCATGCTATCTCGGTTGAGTTTGATAAGCGACGACCTAACCAGAGACTCATGACCGGCTACAGTAACCTTGTCGGTTTACGGAAAGGCTGCTTTTCATCGAGCGACACGAACCTCGAGGCCTTTGCTTGCTTGTTGGCTCGTTGGCTGGCTGGTTGGCTGGCCTACCAGCCACCGACTCTACTTGCCACTCGACGCGGCTGCGCCTCGCCGCCTGACGCGACTTTCCGATATTGATACGAGATACCGATACAACGTCGGAAACTCCAGACCCCCTGACGCTCTTATGTTCAAAGGTTATGCTCGTATGCCGTATCTATTGGCCGACGCGATATCAGATCTCTTGAGGTCACCGGAATCTCTCGATGAACCACCACCTAAATGATTTTAACGGGTTGCGGTAGCTGCCAGTAGAAACGGATCGAGCGTGGTCAGACGCAGTGCTGCTGGGTCGGCCGTTGGATTGGAATATTCGTGGCTGGATGAATTGATATATTTTTTTATCGCCAAAGTTGCTTCTTTTTTTTATTTATGCAATCGTGACGTTATTCAGAACGTTTTGGACGGATTTTAGGTTTTTTTTTTATATACGTTTTTTCGCAAGACAATTAGCTCTTATACTTCCTTCTATGGAGTGGCGATAAAAAAAGTTACACGAACAGCAGTTCGATTTTGATCAATCAATTTTTAGGATTAATCAATTTTCGTTTGCGCTTTTATTTCTGGAGACAAGTTTGTCATTTATTTCTCGTTGAACTTGCATCCTTTAGTTTGCCTTTCGTGCCTGGCATTGTCACGGATATTTGCTTTTAGTTTTATTCGTCACGGTAACTCTGGCTGTCTCTGTTTCTTTTTAATTTAATCTTGGAACGTTATCACGGATAATATAAGTATCTTATTACGGTTTAACTCAACGGGACATAATCGGAATTATTTTTCTCACGTTTTTTCTTTTATTTTTTTTTTCTATTTCTCACCTTAGAGACTGTAGAACGCCTTGCGAAACAATGAAATTACTAAATCACTGTCGTCACAGCCATCGGACACTTTCTCACGTGCCGACTGCCCAACATCTTGTAACGTCATGGCGGTCAGTCTTGCAGCAATGCGTCACTCGAAAAGTGGCAAAAAAAAGTATTGCAGGAATTGTTTTTTTTGTTGATCTCAAAAATAAAATTTTCAATTTCTCCAATTTTTTTATTCGTGTTCATAATTCTTTGCACGGTTGCATGGTTTCTTTTTTATTTTTTCTTTCCTCGTCTCGTACCGTTCAAGATGGGCGCACATCAGCAACTTTCGCGATAATTCATAACTTTGAAATAGGACGAAGTTTCACGAAATAAGATATAGTCTGCCTTTTGTCTGTCCTTGTTTCAACCTAAACCAACGGCGAACAAGGGTTCGTTATCCACCGTCTTTCTCCAGTCACGTCTACGACTACGGATATGCATATATACCTATAGTTAGATGATAGTTAATTCAATGAAGAAAACTGTAAAAGGTTTCTGCCTTATTTCGCTTAGTTCGTACGAGAGAGAAAGAGAGTGAGAGAAGGATACGAATGACGTGGAAGAGAGAGGGAGATAGAAAAACAAGTTTAACACGGGCGGTGGACATTTTTTTTCAAAAACTTTTCTTGTTATCGAATATTTCCGAAACGATTTTACATCCGAGCTACGTCCTCGACGATCAATTTGAAATTACGGAATTTTAAAATTCGCGACGATAAGAAAACGAAATCGAACGTATTTTTGCGGGGACGTCGAAGTCTTTATGGCCATTTTAGTTTGCGTTCATTTATAAAATAAAAAATGGCTTCTACCATTTCCCCTGTCCTATCTCTCGAATACGTATCGGTACCTATTATTCGCAGCCTCTCGTTATTATTACACAGAAATTTATCGGCGCTACGTGATTCGCAAATCGCGAATTGCCCGTCCGACATCGGGGAAGCTGATTTATCGTTGAGATTTTTGCGCGCAAATTTTCCCAAAATATCCCCAGGGACCGTGTCTTCCCTGGCGGCTATAAGTCACCCCCGTAACGAAATGTCCTATAACCCTGTTCTCCATTCGCAGAAACACGAGGACCTCTTTTTTTCTGTTCCTACTCGCTCACCCATACAGTAATTTTTTTTGTCACTGATTTGAAAAAAAAACAAAAACAGTCGCTCCTCACCGAATCGAAATCGTTGCCACGTAATTCTATACCTATACCAGGAGAAATAAGAAATTTTCATACTCCGCATTTCTCCTCTTCTATCTAGCAAAGAAAAGTCCTCGTGCAGCTTTTCCACTCTGAGAAATAGTTCAAAGCAAGAAAGCGGGGCAAGAAATGACACAAAAGGGTTGCTAGTCCAATTTTTATTTATTTATCTTTTTTCCCAATAGATACATCAGTGCCGGATATTCGGCGCCTGACATCATTTCCATTTCTGGGGCATTAATAATCCTGACGTGATAAGGATTTGTTTCTGTGATGTGTGTGTACAGTACACACAAGCATCGCTGTGAAGGGGGCTTCGAATGTGTCGTTTACGTCACTGTTGACGGTGTCTGTACTTACGTAATAAATGCGCAGAGGGTAGTCACGAATATTCCCCTAAATCTTACGTGCGTGTATACAAGCAGGAGATTGTAGGGGATGACTTTTGCGTGTATTACCTCAAAATACCAGACATATTAAACAAGAGTCTACGTTTCCATAGACGCGCCAAGGGGTCGCCACGAGGTATCCAGCGTGTAAACCAGGACACGCACTGCTGGTGTAAGTCAAAGTTGCCTTTGGGGTTGGTATATGCCTGTGGGGTTATGCCGGAACAGGAAGACTGGATTGGCATAGTGAAATGGTGAAATAGTGGTAGGTAGGTGTAGGGGATGATACACGGTGGCACTAATGAGACTCGCCAACTACCCCCCGACGGTCGGGACCCTTGAGCCAACCCTTCTACGGCACCTAGCTATATTAACCTTCCGGTTGGTACGGTTCGCGTACTTAGGGCTCAAGTCGAAATTCAATATCGATCGGTAAGATTTTAATTAGCCGAGATAAAATTACTCGGGCGTGAAGCTTAGTTTTATTTTTACTATACACATTATCTCCGAAACACGCTCGATATTGACTTTTAGGTCGTCGAAGGATCTGGACCGTGCAACTGATGCTGCGTCGGATTGAATTGTAATTGACGGTTGTATCATGCTAAAGCTGTACTTGGGAATTGTCAAATCATTTTCAACCCCCCCACCAAACGATGTGCTTATACGTATGTAGACACGGCCGAGCAAATTTGCAGGGACGTAACTATTGATTTGATAGGACGTTTCTCCGATCCGTATTTCTCGTTTAAGGATTTATACTGTGCCTCTGTGTGTATAGGTTTACGGGTATGTTTATCTGTATATCTATAGCTTATGTCTGTTTCTATATGCTGGCTGGCTCTTAGAATCACTCTCGTGAGTCAGCTATGGCTCTCTTTTTGGCATGAATAACGAAAGGAGCTACCCCTTTCTTGAACAATTACCATACGAATTCGATGAACCCTCGGTCGGTACTTGCTGTTTTATTTTATCTTTTCGTAACCCTCGGCTGGGCGTTAGACAACGTGGCGACCGCGGCGACCAATCGAATTCGACACGCTGTTCGCTGTGTATCGGACAGCTTTGCGTATCTCGAATAGGTAACTGAGATTTTAGAGTAAAATTTTGAAATGCACATAGTCCAGCTTGTAATGATTCCTAGCGCGAAATACGTTTCGTAAGGGCATCGTTGCTTGGGAATAGAATTTACTTGAGACGCTGGATCGAAGCTGAGCAATAGAAATTCAGTTTACGTTTGATCAACGTTATTAGGCGTTCGACGTTATTCATTAACGATATGACGTAACGCGAAATTTAAAAATGACGGATGATAAATTTTTAAAAAATTTCAATATAGCCTTCGCTCGCTCGCCGGGTTAGATTTGGAAAAAAAAATAACGAAGAAAAGACGCGCGGAATTATGCATTGATTATTTGCACGGGTTACGAGGGGTGGTCCTAGGGTTATTTAACGAAGTGAAATTATTTTCTCCTTAACGGAGTGTTCAGGGGGTTGATAAGACAAGGGCCTGTCGATAATTAGGAACCATTACCCAAAACGATCTCGCGCCCAACCCCATGACTCATTACGTAGCCGGCCATCTTATTCTCACGGTCATCCGAGTGACTGCTGAGGGTAGAATGGAGGATCGAGTTGATGCTGGCGAGATATAATGGACCGAAGAGTGAAAGTGGATAAAGAAGGAAGTAATGGAGGTGAGAGAGAGAGAAAAAAAAATGGGATATACAATGACAAACCAAGGCAGGTCAAAGCGGGAGGGTTGGATGTCTGCAGAGGGATGATATTATTTAATTAATTTTGAGATTGTTCGCCGGCATTTAGAGCCGCTTAAACATCGCGACTCGTCCGGAAGGGAAGGTAGGGCTTTAATTTTGGGGTAAGTAATAAATTGTCCTAACGGAGAGAGAAGGAGCGAGAGACGTCGAGATGGATAACAAAGAGAAGGAAAGAGCAGCGCAGGTTACAGCGAACCAGCTCAGACCATAAATTTGGATCGTCGCTACTTTTATACACCGATCCCTTCTACGCACTGGTTACGTTACGTGACGCAGTCACGTCACACTTGGCCACGCACTTCTCTCTCAGGGGTTAATTACACCCTTTATTATAGTCACGTTTATCTTTAGTATATGTATATGTATGACGGACGGGTTTTCTACATAGGCATCGTCCCTCCGAAATTTTACATAATTACATACCCCGTCGTCCTCAGTAACACGTAACTCGATCACTCGAATCTTATAAGAGCGCTGTGAATGTTTATATAATTAATAATACGTATGACGTGAGATAAGGAGTACGTATAATTTGTATTTCAGGTGGAGGAGATCCGCGAGATGATAGATAAGATCCAGACGAACGTCGAGGAGGTGAAGAAGAAGCACAGCGCGATTCTATCGGCGCCTCAGACCGACGAGAGTGAGTACGATTTTTTCATTGTTCACTTCCGAAACGAAGTATCGATCATTCGCGTAAATCCCATGAAGAATTGATCCAGTACCTTCTCGATGGACTCCCTTTTATATGGCTGAACGACGGTGCTAAAGTTTCGAAAGGGTGGCACCCGTGCCGCTTGTTCGACGGCGAAACGTTTCCTCCTGGTAATCGTCCTTGCCCTCGTTCGCCATTGTGACGAGATGGAGTCCGAGGCCAGGTTATATTCCTCGCACGTCGAGTCCCAATTTCTCATGTTCCTCTCCCTGGTCATTAACGTTCTCGTCATTTTCTCTAATATCACTTATAACAAGTCGTATCCCAGCCGATGGAATTGCTGATATTTATATACGTGTTTGTGTGCACACACAAATGTAATACACAAATACACATACACACAAATAATTAATGAAATTCCTCGTTCAGCTACCTAGAATTACGTCACAAAAAGTCACCGAGACACTCTCCATTGACATTCTGTATACTCTTAATGTGAATATTTTGAATTTCCCGCCGTTTACATAAAGTAGCCCGGTCTTATCCGCAAGGTTACTTTGACATCGCGTACACCCTTGAAAAATTCATTATCTACTTGTTCCTCTTTCCCGCATCGGTTTATTCTACTAGGATACTCCCATGCGGTTAGGCACCGGGGTACACCAGTATCCTGCAACAGGTTCACGCTGACGGATATATATTCAGTTCCGTTCAAATCCTGACGGTCCTTTCGCCAGAACAGACACCATTTAAATCTCCCGCTTGAAATATTCCTATGGTACTTCCTTTCCTTTTTTTTTTTCTTTCGTTCTCGACTGCACTGCAATTCGCCCCAATTCTCACGGGCTGCTATTTTACGTACGCGCATACCTACGAAATACTCGCTTCTTAATTATTTCGGGAATACGACTTTGTGAAAACGGTTGACTGACGTTCGTTTACGATTTGCGAATATCTGACGTGGCGCAATCGCACGTACACGTAGTACGTGTATCTTACGTACGTAAAATGACAACACGTCATGAATGGGAGTCCAAGCGTCACGCGACTGCCATAAACTCCTTGTCGAGTGTGACGTATGTGCATATACACATGCACAGTTGTCGCCGAGTGTACGGTCTTCTGGTATATATAACTATACTAGGCGTTATATCTATAGATACGCATCCGCAGGTTCACAGTGATGCATACGTCCTGTCAGATTTCGACCGCGAACGATAACAATTCATCGTGGTGAAATTATGTGTGTGTGTACGTATATTACGTAACGCTTCTCACTGTCATTACCTACGTGAGCGAGCAGCTGCTCGTTACGAGCTTGAATTAATTACGTAATTTTAACAAATTATTTATCTTGTTTCCGATTACTCGGTTTAATATTATTTTATAATTGTAATATACGTTCGTAATAATGTAATCGTATTTTCTTTTCCTTTTTTGAATTTACCGCCTTATTCTCATTTCGTATTCTATCCGCTTGCGGTACCAGCGCTGCTTGCATTTGCTTCGACAGCTTCTACGTCAGCACACATGATTTTTACATACACGTTACTCGTAACGCTGCACATGCATTATCACGATTCTCCGATAACAATATCGAAAATAAGAGTAATCGTTATCACTCGCACGCCTCTGCTCCGTTTCGTCAGCACTGTCGAAACTGCCAATAATCACACCGACCGCCAGCTAACAGGTATTCGTGGGTTGTCTCGTTGCATGGAAGAAAAATTGGTGAATTTTTTTTTTCTCTTTTTGGTTACGGCTCTAATCGACGCCATTCCCTCGAACGAGCTATTCATTCGTTATCAGAATATTTCGAACGGGACGATTGCCGTGTATTTTTCAACCGTCCCCATTTCTTTAATTAATTGATTGCAAAAGCCGGCTGCTGTTCGTTCGCTTACAAATCGTACGGGGTATGGAAGATGGGAGTGTATCGGTTATCAGGATTCTGACGTCATACATTGATAACATTGCCGCGACCATGAAATTTGTCTGGATTTTTTTTTTCACGACAGTTCCTAACAAATGCATACTCTGGGATCTTGAAATCATGAAGCGTCGCGACGTCTTCGATCGTACTTCGGGTATGGTCAGCGACGCTACGGCGTCCTTCTTTGACGTAACGGCCGATGTCGCTGATTCGACACTACGGAAATTATTAAGTAGCCGACGACTATTAATAGGAGCTGCGAAGTGTCCGTCGACAGAATGCCACGACCTACATTCCTATCGATTCCCAGCGAATGACTAGGCTCCCGTTTCCTTCTGCAACCACGGCCGTGTGCTTCGCAATACCTGCAACCTCCTGGGTTGACGTCCCGTTCTGTCAATTGGCAGGACGTACGTTTATAGTTGTGAAAATTACACTTGCCTGAGATGGATGACGTCGTTGGTCTCTCTTCACGAGGGATTCCGATCCGACATTGATAAGAGAAAGAAAGAAGAAGAAAAAAGAATTTTAAGAGCGACAAAGGGTCACTGACCTATTCGATTTGTTCGAGGAGCCACTGATAACGGGTATCTCAAACGTTCCGAGGACATTACAAAACTTCGTGAAGATTTAACGCTCGACGTTTTTATTTATCTTGATTTTATTTGATTTTTTTTCCCCCCGTCTACTGGCTCCCTTTTGCGATCCCCAATCCTATCATTCTCTCGTACGTATCCTCTATTCTTATCGCTCCAGCCGATCTGCGCTTGTATCGGGATGCTGGAGAGACGCCCAGATAGATTAGGTCAGGTTAGGTTGTCCCTAACCTCCTTCTAGTAGCAAGGGGGAAAAATGCTGAATGGGTGAATGCCGGGCTGAGAGTTCGCTTTAAAGGGCTGCTACTCGCTGACACCGAAAACGAAGACTGAACTTTATTTCTAGGCATTCAATTTTATTTTTATTTTTTACATCCTTTCTTTCGTACCTCTTAAGCTCATTTGCACGTCGAGTCTGTTTTCTATACGTGGAAGAAGTTTAATTAAGGTCGTTGCACTTGTATCGCGTCAATTGCTTCATTCCAATCCATATTCGCCTTAAGGTTACTGCGACATGAAAATATAAGATTTATTTGCCAATCTGCAATTTTTGCACGCGAAAAATCATTATGGACTCGCGTTGCTCGATGACCAGTTTTTTTTAGCTAATTGGAGACGATCGTGTATGTATCGGGTTATTCTCGTATGGAGGAGACGACGTATGTAAATATATAGGGGTTGGTATCACTGAATGGAGTTACGTCTTTTGTGATGAAAACGTGAAGAGGGGGGGGGGGGGGCGAGAAAAATAGTCCGAAGGCTAAGTTAAACTCGCTGAGATTTTATGATTCGTATAAAAACAAACGACACCTTTAACCCACCACCCCCCAAATTCAACTGGGGACGATCTCTCGACTACGAACATCTAACGGGGTTGCCCTGTAATCGTAAACTCCCTTTGCGAATACAAACTGTATAAACCAACCCCTATCTGTACCTGCGCCTCTGTCCGACACTCGCTGGAATTACTTGAATTTTATCAAAGAATTCTCCTGGCCATATATGTATACAATATACATATATGCTTTCGCCGTCAACTCTCGTTTATACCCTGGGATTTCAGTAATTCTGGAGTGAATTTGAACCTCTTTTTTTTTTGTAAATGACGTTTATATCTACTTCGGCCAGTAATCACCGTTGTATAACTATAATTATTTTACAGCCTGTTGTATTATATATCGTAACTATTGTATGTATGCTTGCGCATATTTTACGCACGTTAATTATGCATTTTTGCCGCTGTTTACGTTCAATGGATATAACAGGGCACGCATTTATTTTTACGAGTTTATCCGAATTATTATATAAATGGGTGAATCAATTTATATGTTTCCTTTGGTATGGTATAATAAAGGACATTTATTGCTTTTTAATTGGGCACGTATCCGTATATCCGTATGATTACCCTTCTTCACGCTTCGGTGGATATTTCTTAATTTGTCCTTTTTCTTCACGTACGTGGAGTCGACAGTCGCGAAATTCCCTCGTTGTGCCAACCTGAGAAATATCTAGGAAGTACCTACCTACCGTCTCTATTCAGCCGGAATATCGGGAACTTTTACCAATAACCCAGCAACAGAACGGGGAGTTCGACTCCAAGATGTAAGACTTCTACGAGAGTCTTCTGGCATCTGCCGCGGGGCTTTGGGGTTTGATAGTATGCGAATGGCTGACAGGGTAACACTATAACGTTCGCTCGTACGTCGAAGAACCAAATCAGAATAGCATAGACTCCCGCAACACACTTACCATCCTCAATGGAATATATAAACGTCGCTCAAAATGTTGCTACTGAATTTTTGTGCAAAAATTTATACTGTTTTTTGCAATTTTTTTCTTTCTATCAATTTTCTTTTTTCACAAATTTATACGGAATTACAGTTTCAGCATCAGTGCCTGACTAGACAGCATATTTTTAAATCATCCCCTAATTTTTTTTCGAATTTCGGGTTTTGAAGATTAACCAGGATTCTCAAAGTATCGGCATCTTACGTGTTTCTCTTATGGCAGGTAGCGATTCCAATGATCGTTGACGGATTCTTATGGGTGGTTCGATTTGTAAGAAAGGCTGTTTGATCATAAAACGTGGGAAATCGGCTGTCCTTGGTCCGTTTATTAAAGCGTGATATGTGCTAGCGTCTTGGCACGTAACACGAGTGCCTCGAGGGTGTCTACTTTTCGCATTGTCACAGGATATTCCGTAAGCTGTAATTTGGATAGTGGCATAAAAAAAATTTTCCAAAATTTCTTCCTAACAAAATTCAATTTTTTTACTCTTCTTCGTTTGGTCACCAAGTAACGTTCTCGCGGTTTGAACTTTTCAGAGGTTATTCAGACTCAAGGCTGCTGGAAATCCCAAAGGATTATCAATCTGTATAAAAGTGGCGTTGCGTTACCGATATATGTGTATATTATATACATATACTTTTACACCGATTTATTGTACCGGTACGAATGGCTTCTAACGTAGATCGCTGTTTCTGCTGGAAAGCTGCTTTCTCTCAGCTATTGATCCTGTCCGCGACCACCAGCTCCGGAGCCTCGAACCGGGAAGCTCGAATACGTCCACCTATAGTAAAGTTGGAACTTCATTCTGAAATAATTGTGACGCTGTCGTGAAAAAAAAATTTTACTATGACCTCTGACCGTTCACGAAGAGTCAATTAACAAGGGAAGTTTATCCCGACTAAATTGGCACGTCACTAGCAATGTATTATATTAAATCACGACTGCGTTCGTCAATTGGATCTTTAATAGAGTTTTCTTTTTATTGTATAGAAAAAAAATTATTTAAAAGTCCCAAAAGCACCGATCCTCTTCTAGGGCGGCACCCATTTACTTTCCACGAAGATTCCACAGAGGGATTAGGGATTGGACCAAGTCACGATCAAATCAAAGAGGGTTACTCTTTATCTCTGTACCGGATTGAACTTATGGATGTCTGTTTCCATCTCCCTATGTCCTCCGCCCTACTTTTCTCTAAACCCGTTTCACTCGTCTCGATCTTCCTCTACGTCTACATTCCCTTAATCGATGCAACTTTTAAAAAGTCGTATTACGCCTGCTTTTGCCAATCTTGCCAATAGCCCGAAAATTCGATCCTTTATCCACGTACTCTTCGCTCTTTGCAATTAAAGCTATCCCTCTCCTATTCTTGTGTCCTTCTCTTTTTCATTTACTCTCTACTACCCCTTTGCCTGCGTCACCCTCTTTCTGGTCCATCATCGTATCGTTTTTTTTACTCTCAGCTATTCATATTTTGCTTTTCTTTTTTTTAACCCATCCCCTACTAAGTACATTCGCCATTAGTCAGAGAGTAGTTTCTTATTTTTTGCGATACCTCATATCGATATTCTGCTGCCCCGTACTAAATCGCATTGATAATCTTCAGTGATACCCTCGTTAATCCCATTTGTATTTATATAACTTTTTTTTTTAATTATCACGTAATCAACAAAGCGCTACCGATACTAGATTCTATTCACGCTGAAATAAGAATCTTAAATTCAGTGTAATCACTGTGCTAGAATTTTCTTCGCATCAAAAGGCCAATGATAAGGGGGCTGCCGATGTATCTCTAAAGTTACAGGAGAAAGAGGGGTGCGTCGCTCTGGTATCAATATTCCTCTTTCTCCACTTGGCGTATCAAAGTATCAATTAGATTTTACAGCGGTGCAGCCAGCAAACGCTAGGCAATCTTTAATCGTACGTTCAAAGGTAAAAGCTGATATTCACTTATCAGCGCCCTCTTTCCCAGTCCCTACTTGGCGTCTCACAGTACTAAAAATGTAAGCAGATGGAGTTTGCTGACCTTTGGAGTTCGTCGAGTCGATTGGTCGAGGTGCAACTCAGCACACTGTTACGTCGGGTTACCAGAGTATTACTGTTTGCCATATGGCGCATCCGACAGCTGTTTATTAAAGAAGAAAAGTTTGTTAGAAAAGCACAATTTTTTTGCAGCTTTCTTTTTGGCTCTACGTACGAAGTAGAAGTCAAAGCGAAGATTTACTCGTTCTTTTTTCCATTTTATTCAATGCGGACAGTCCGACCCGACCCCACGTAGTCGGACCAACGTATACGTAAATGTGTACCTACCACGTGGTGTATACAGGGGCGTATACCTATGTAACTACACAGTACCAAATCTAATGCGTATGTACAAACCATTTCTAGAAAATCCAACCTGTACCATTACTTCCACTCGTTAGCTAATGCAATTCCAACAATTACAAACTCTACGGTCACATACGTGCACACCCTCCTATATTTCTAGACTACGGGGCCTGTACACTGGCATGTTGGTAACGCTGGTCCGTTGATTCAGTCGTAAAGTTGCCTATTGGATTTTCCCTACTGTCCCATTGGGACCAGGTTGGACAATGATTCACGATTAAAAGACTAAATACGATCTGCGAGGTAACCGTGGTGTCCTCGTAGTAGGATTTTTAAAATGCATGGAATATAGTCGGATCACGCAGTTTAGGGCTCATAGGCGATGACCACTCTTAGGAATTTGTCAGTGCTCGTTTACAATGGACGTCAGTTACGGAATACCTTGTTTCTCGGGTATCTCAAACTTCGTGTGGTGCCTTGACTTGAATCCTGATCGATGAGGATCAAGTCGCGAATTCCAAGAATCCAAGTGTCGGCTACGGGGCGTTATCGGAGAATTTCAAGGAGTCCGGCCGAAGCGGGTTCTCGGGGGGATGACGATGACGGTAACCGAGGGAAATTGGGGTTGAGACGACGAAACGGGACAGGGTCTCTCTGGTGGTTTAAGGGGTTGATTTAGGGGCTGATCAAGTGGGTCGTCACTACGTTAGTACGAGCTCACCTACTTTTATAACGTGTAAACTCAAGTTTTTTTCACGCTTGAACTTTTGCTTCCTCTGAATACCTATAGTCTACTTGGCTGTACCGACGGATGTCACATAACCTCCAAAAAAATTTCTATTATTATTTCGGGTTATCAGTGCTTTTCTAGGGTTATTAAATCATTGACGTTTTGCTTTTTATTTGTTTTTTATATCTGTCCCATAAACCTATACTTAGCTGATGTACCTAGGCTATATGACTGTCGACCCTCACAATTCATATTTATGGTGAATTATGTGCTCTTCGTACACAGACTGTAGCCATATAACCAACCATGTATCTCACACTGAAATGGGTTAACCAAAACTTGTATTCACGTCAAGTCCCAGGCTGTAGCGGTGAACAAATGAATGTTTCGACGCGATGGGCGATTCGTCTCGTCAAACAAACCGAACGAGTTGCGCAGCGGTTACGCATATGTTATTTCGTTATAAAAAAATCTTGGACGAGGGAAGATGAAACGGACTGTAGATTCAGGACTAATACGTAGTCACGGTGGAATAAGGTATCTTTGTCAACGAGATAAAGCGAAGACCGGAAGCAAGGAAGCCAATCGATTTCCGTTTCGAAGGAAATTTCTGTCCTCGGAGTATTTCCTGCTCACAGATTTCGGGTCGTAGGTTATTCATTGAACATTCGTGAATGGTACATGGAAAGGGGAAAAAAAAATTTCGGGTAATTTTTTTATCATCTTTTTGCAATCATACATTATTATTCACACTCATTCGTGTTCGAAGTACTTGGTCTGCTTTTTTTTTTCTTTTTTATCTGGTATCTCGAATTACGTTTTATCTGTTTGACGAGGAACCGAGAGGTCAAATGGAAGATTGAACTGAAATGCATTTGCATTGGCTGCGAGATTGTTCCCTGTTAGGCAGGTATAGATTACCGTGACGCTATCGTTACCTCGATGTAATCTGTAAGATTGCCAGCGGAGACCTTCGTCGCGATGCCGACGAAGACGACGCTTCGCCGTCGGGCAACCTAGTTCTCGTAGGGTCTCGAGGATTCATGCTCTCGATCGATTTTTAAAGAGAATTTAAAATTGACTTGTTCCTCGGTATGGGTAATCGAACGTTCTCTTATATCAACGAGAATCCATGGATCGACGCGGACTTTTGTCAGATTCAAATTCGATTATTGATTTCGCGCGTTTTTTTTTATTTTCGTCTGAATTCATTTTTAGCCGGTGTACGTTTGTCTCTTGACCTCATTGTAGAAATCGAGACTTCAATCGTTAAAGCTCCCCCCACGTGGAGTCTGCAAGGGATCGAATGAAAAATCGTTAATGATTTTCATCGATCTCTTGTACATAAATATTAAAATTTTCGAAAAAAAGGAGTTTACGTTTAGACCCTCCGAAAATGTGAATTTTACTCATCACCTAGGGTAGTTTACAGTACATATATGTAGTGTAGCTTTAACCATACTCAAGAACCTCTCGAAACTTTTCTGCTGTACGGTATTCCAATATTTCAAAAAAAAAAATACATCAGTCTCAACGGAATTCGATGATATTTCGCAATAACAGGAAAGATCGATAACATCATAAATTCAACCTGGGATTTCTCTGCTTATCGGTATCACAATATCACCGACTATTGTTACCGAATAGTCTTCTCCTATATTTTACTTATACAGGCTCAGATATATATATATATTTAGGTCGAACAGACACCTATGTACAGATTCGTTCTACGCCACAGCGAATAAAGCTATGACGTTATACGTCCCTAGAGTGACCGGAAATCCGCGGAAGATCGAACTCCATAATTTCCGCACTCGTACTAACTCCGAGTCCCTTTCGAACGGAAGTTTCGAATAGCTCAGGCAGCGAAATACTCGCGAGCTCGTGGATACGTCATTTGCACAGAAAATCGTATATCAGTATTTCCGGATGTATTCAAATATGGAAATTTTTTCGGTCGGGGTGGGTTATCGAAAATACTTATGCTCACGAGAAAAGTCAGCCGTCACGTAAACACACGTGACACGTAGTGCATGAAAACTTTATCCAATAATAGGAGAATCGAGTCAGTGACATATGCGATGTCTTTATGCCAAAGTATCGAATTCATTGGTTATACGTAGGATATGAGAATTTGCGTCTTTCCGAGACCTATTGTGCCCAGCATCTCCGCAAAGGATTCAAAAATTATTTTATATCTCCACGTTCCCACGGTAACCGCAATCTGTCAAATTGACTGCGTCGCGCGAACGCGCGGGGCGATAGAATTTCGCGTTGTCTATCTGCGCGTAGGGATGTGATCTTTTTTTTTTAATTCATGCACCACCAATATCCTACTAATTCAGTTTTTACGCGAGCTTTACATATTCATGGTATCCTGGATGCACGCGGTAAAATTGTTTGACAGTGAAGCGGAAGTGACGCGGAGGGTTGGTCAGTGCGGTTGAACTTTCACCAAAGAAGAAACGTAATTTCGGTACAGTTTGTTTTGGGTACCAGTAGCAGGTTGACGTAAAAAAAAAATTGTCACGCGGGTGTCGATGAAAATAATTTTATTTAATTATAATTAAGCTGGTAACGAAGCTATCGATTATCGAATCGATGATCTTTATTATTTTTATTATGAATTTATCACATCTCCCACCCCTCCGCACTCTCCTCTTTTACTACCCCTTGTTATTCGTTACTCATTGCGTTTCTGAGATTACGTTCGTTAAGGCACCAGGAGGAAACCGTTTCAGATCCAGGTACTCAGCCTGGCATGTTTCCACCTCGCGTTAACCCAATTTCCGGATTAACGGCCCGGGACGCGATTAGTAAATCACAAACTGTCGATAACTAGACCGCCTTCTAACACCTTATATAACTAGCGTACGCGGCTCTGGAATTTCACCTGAAATTACACGCGAGATTCGCCGGATACGCGGGTCGCATAATTCCTGGGTCTATTTTCAACGTGATATAAATTTCAAGCTTCTACTGTCAGCTCTCTATCTCTCTCTCTCTCTCTCTCTGTCTCTCCATTTCTGCGTATATATATGTATCCTTGAGAATGTCCCAACTACCGTGCACCAGTAGATCAGTCGCATTCAGAAATATGAGAAATCCCATTAACGGCGTAACTTAAATCCCTCAATTTTCTCCAACGGCATTTCAGAAGATTCGGTTCTTGAAATCACCAAGGGCGATCCGGGTAATAAAATTTTCGTGGGAAAGTTATTGTTACCCGGAATGCAAAAAAAAAATATACGACAATCTTGCGCGAATACGTACCATTCGTTTAGCAAGGTAACAGATGAGTGTAAAAAAAAAATGGTTACGAAGATAAGGCCAACTTAATTTAACGAAATTTTCAAAAGGGTCGATATAGATATAGAGCTCTATGAAGTTGCATTAAATCTTATCTTATACGTAAGAACTATATGGTTCTTATATATAGTATCTATATAGGTTAAAGTCCTTGGAAATTTATAGTGTAATTCTTCGATCGTGCTCATTTGCTCACCAGCTAATTACTAATGACTTCGTTACACCGTCTCGACTTTGTCGTTAATGCCCTCCAACCTTTGGCCTCTATGAATATATCTTGCTTCGAAGGGTTGCAGACCCCGGCTTACCCTATATCTATATATACACACACCTTTAGCCAAATAGGGTAGACTTTAAGCTTTAAATGCTGAATCGGGAAGTTCACGAGTGGATATCAACGGCACCGACTTCAATTCATTTTCGCTCATCCATAAGTCTTTAAAGCTTCCGCGTCACGGAACTGCGCTTGAGAATTTTACGATAGCCGAATAAGTGCCTCCTTTCATCAGTATAGCTTCAATGCCTCATGTATACCCGTCGATCTCGTCAAGTGCCACGACGTTGTAGAAGAAATCCAATAGAGTCGGGGAAGTTTTAGGGCTCTCTCTTTCTCTCTGTATATGTATAATATATATATATAGAAGACTGTAGCTATCTATAGGGAATGCACGAGAATTTACATCTTCTGAATAAAGCTTCTTATCGTAAGAGTGCCCTTAGGATTTAGCAGTCACTACGAAAATCACTGCTCCAAATACCTCGAAAAGTGGATTCTCGCACTGTTAATTCGTTATCTTGGGGGCTCTCGAAACTTTTGGTAGTTTATGTTTACATGCTTTAAGAGATCTCGAATCGCGTCGCTGAGCGCGTGAGATTAGGATGAGTCACGCAAAGATAAGGCGGTACAGTGGGACATTGTATGTGTCAGGATTAGAATGGAGACGTAGGTGGATGAATGTGGGAGAATTGTAATTTTCGTATAAAACGTAAAAGCATATACGGATACTCATACGCGTTACAGTAGCAACGCGTAAGAGAAATCCTGGGTGTACATTGCGATGCTGTTTGTATTTTATAAGGTTACTGGGTTTATTTATTTATTGGGATTTTCAGGGTTTACCGTAGCTTTGGATACGACTGTTGGATACGACTGGATACTCGATTCAGAGACGTGTGTACGAAGATAGAATGAAAAGGAAGATGGCATATGGGCGTAGGGGAAAGGACAAAAAGCTCGTACGGTCATACGAATATTTTTGTACTTAAATAATATTGGTCCAGCGAAGATTTTTTTGGGGTCGTCTTTATTCTTGGATAAACTTACGTAGGTCGAGGGGAAGGGGCGGGAGGGGAAGCGAATGGCAAATTTAAGATACAGTGATATTTCATATTTACTCGTATGCTCGTAACAGATACGTATCTCTCTTGAGATTTCTTCGTCAGAATTCTCAGAAGAAGTCGAATCGACTTTTATAATGGCTTTCAGCTTTGAAAATCCCTGGGGGTTATTCGACCTGACTTATTTTGTGCTTTGTCGTCATTTACTCTTCGCCATATCTTATCGATTTATTACCGCGAATAACTCTTTTCTAATTCGAGTCTTGTGTTATACGCGATATCCACACGTAGTAATAACCTTTGCCTTTATGTACCTTTAAAAGCTCCTTTATGCCTTTCAAATGCTTCGAAATTTTTCAATCAATGGATTCACTCGTTTTGATTCCGTGAGCATTGAAATTTTGAGATTTTAAGGATAATTGTGGAATTTCTTAATTTTTAATTTTTTTTTGTATTTTATAGCGTCTCCCTTTATTTATATAATTCTCGTTCATAATGCATTCAATGAATCTAGACTTTTTGCAGTTTTTAAGATTGAATTTTCAGTAATACCCTAATAAAGCGACGACTTCAATTTTTGACCGAGCCATGGCCATTTTTGGCTTTCGCTCTTACAACCCCATGCCATTACGTCACCCCTATCGCGATTCTGTGAAAACAACAATTTGTCCCGGACCAATAGCCATGGGGTTAGCGATGTATATATATATATACACCCAAGCATGGTCGAGCGTTACAGCCACGTTCCTGCTGGAGAAATCAATACGAGTAAGAGGAAAAGGAAGGTTGCTGGTTTCTCGGCACGAATGCCCAGTGAATCCAAAAGGTTTACGTAGGAAGACTTGAAAGCTAAAGACCACCTTTTGATTCCGGTCCTGACTTACGGTCGGTGCTAGATAAATGTCATTGTACAGGCCTGCCAGTTGGCGATCAGGCGAAAGCGAAAAAAAAAAAGTAAGGAAAGCAAAGGCGTCAGGAGAGAAAGCTCATACTTTCGGGGGCGGCAGAGCTATTCTCGGCAAGGGTAGTTTACTTCGTTGAAGATTCTCTCTAAAAATAAATTCCCGGAGAAGTGGAGTCGGACCACGTAGTAGCAAGGGTCGTACCTGGCGATGTTAAGGGATGAAGGAAGAAGAGGAAAAAAATGGGAAAACTGGGATGAAAAAAAAAAGTAACGGAAATTCAAGCATATCCAAAATGAACAGGCATTCGGGACGCCATTCAATTGACAGGTGAATACGGAGGGTTGATTTTTGTCGGAATGACTCGTTGTAAATATAAACCTCCCAGTGCCATGTAAATTATTAGCAATCGATCTCTATAACGCTACAGGGGTGCCAACTTATTTTCCCTATTACTCATAGAAAACTTATCCCACCTCGAGATATCATGCGTCGATCGTGCCCCTCGGTGCTATAAATATACCCGGTGACAATTTTGTAAAATCACTTTTTCAAAATACCTTGCAATATATTGGCCGAACGTCGGATAATCCTCCTGTGTTTGTACGAGAGAAAGGAAGATAAGCCGGAGTTGGGCTTCCCTTTCACGTTGGCGGGGCTTCCGGTTGCAGTTGAGCGGCGACAACGGCTGGCCTGGCGGGGGGTAGGTGGGGAGGAAAGGGGGCGGAGGGGTATACAAACACAAAGTGATAATCGACTAACAACAATTTTCAGTGACAAAATAGTCCAATTTGTAGACCAAGCGGCGTGGAATGTTTTTAGTTTCAATGAAAAAAATGTATATATATATTTTTTTTTCATCTCGTGGGAAATCCTTAGGACTACGTATAAGAAATTTATTTATGTACATGTGTATACGTACATACGGTTATGTCTTCAATAAATTTCTTTTTTACGCGCCTTAAGCACCCGTGCCTTTTATCACGCAACCCTCTGCCAGTTACTGTGTGTTGCTGCCGACGCCACCTTCCTCCCCCCCAACTTCCCCCCCGCCCAGGGGTGCGTGGAAGCGTGTTCGCCAACGAACTCGATTAGCAATGATCGTCATCTTGATCAGAGGGTTAACGGGAATAAAAGGCCAAAGTGACGGGAAAGGAAAAAGTTCACGTGAAAGGGATTTTTTTTTTTAAAAAAAAAGTAGTGTATCGTAACTTTTCCCACCTTACTCATCTACCTACCTACCTTTCAATCTGATGGGGAAGGTAAACGAATAAGGGAGAGTGAACTCCTAACCCGTCGACGGAGTCTCCGCCCTTTGTGTCTGCTGTGCAAACTAAATAGCCGCATGCGGCCCGTAAACAAATTACCTTCTACCCAACTTCTTCCCTCCTTTTTCATCGATCAATGGTTCCATCCTGATTTTCTCTTCTTCCCTTCGCCCTCCCTCCTCCATCTTCTTCCAAACCATCCCTGCCTTTTCTATCTTGGACATTTTCATTCATCGATTTTTCCTTCGACGCATCTTATTCTCTCAGCCTGTTGTCCTCGCCCCCTGCCTCTTTGCCGTCATTGGAAAATAATGGCATGAAAGATGTAATGACGAATATATATATATATATATATATATATCTAGATTGGTACTTCGTAGGTATTTTTCAGGTTGGGTGGTAGGCACTTTCTGTAGTAAATCGTGAAAAGTAATCGCACTTTATTACAGCGATCTTGACTAATCGAATCACTCCTTAACTCCCCACCACGATACCGTTATTACGTTAATCGCCCCGTTAGTCTATATATATGTATATATGTAGGTATACAACGTACACGAGTTACCATTATATCGGCGTCCGGCCGACTCAGGGATTATCTTACCTACTGGTAAAGATCGCGAGGCAAAGTAAATGTATAAGACGCCTCTAATATCCTTTCTGGAGTTTCTGGATTGAGGCCAAATTGTATTCTTAATTTCCATCGAGTCGAGAAACTCGGTTGTTCCGTTAGATTTAATGTTTCTTTTTTTTCCCGAGATTGAAATAAGTCGTATACGCAACTTATGGGACGGCGTTACGAATACAAACGTACAAGAAAAACAACGATAGAACGCGACATCGTTTTCGATGTCAGTATCAGTGAGGTCCTTTGGAAGGAACAGGGATTTTTTGTGAGATGGCAATATCCGGCCTACTTAATTCTCTAATCGAACGAGCTTCGACTGACCAGCGTAGTCGAGCAGTTTTCAATTAAGAATATCGATATTCTGAGAAATTTTACAATTGACTCCGACTTCTGTACCATATACTTATTCGTATTGTGTAAAACTGGCTTTCTGCCTTTTTTCCACTTCTTTTTGGCTCTAGCTTGTGTATATCTGACTATAAGACCCTGCCTCCCTTTCCTCCCCCCCCATTGATATCGTGGGCGGAAAATCATGAAGATCGCGTTGGCGGACGTGACAAAAGCTACAAAGGGCGTCGTCGCCGACCTTGGACAACGTAAGCGTCTATTTTAGTATCGTCAAATTAATAAGTGGATTGATACCGTTCTGCGTCAGACAGCCTAAGCCAGTTGGCTTTATAAGAACGACAAGGGTTCTTTAGAAAAAAAATATATTAGTCGTGACTAGCCGGCATGTTGTCTTTGAAATGATTTTCCTATTGTCAGGCAACTTTCACAGGTGCCGATTACATGTGATAATATGCCCCGATTAAAATTCGTCGTTTTTAACCTTAACGAAATTCCATTGTCCGTATATTTTTTCTTTTATCTTCTCATATATTTATTCCTCTTCTTTATTCCTTGAACGCCACGCTCGGTTACGCAATGTCAGTCTGGCTCCACCGTCGCCTGGGCGTCTGCTGGAATGCGCCGTTTGCGGATTAATCTTTCCTGTATCTGAATATGCAATTCTTTACTGTCCTAAGAACAACTCGAGAAACGTATCACAGCGACCTTATTGTTCTTCTATGCTATAGCGCTATTGCGTGAAATGGACTATTCGGGGTAGCTGCGTCTGATTAAAACGCCTTTCACTACTGTACGTAGGTACCATCGACACTAGAAGTATCTTTGTATAGGTCGAAATTTCGCCGCTTCAATAAAGTGGCGGTTTTGTGAAAAATGTAAAATATGCACAGGGTTGCTCGAGGGTGTCGAGCTTATTTTTACGAGTGTCTGATTTGGCATTTCGTGTATGCTGGAATGAGT
This sequence comes from Trachelus stipa, assembly GCA_036026315.1. Classification (NCBI taxonomy): domain Eukaryota; kingdom Metazoa; phylum Arthropoda; class Insecta; order Hymenoptera; family Cephidae; genus Trachelus; species Trachelus stipa. Next base: position 1,060,565 of record JAYRCB010000007.1, read on the forward strand.
GGTGAGAATTTTTTTTTTAGTCATCTTGTTGTGCACGTGTTTCTTAGAGGCGCTGAGAAGTTAGCTAAAGGCTTTCCTTGTTGGCACGGATTATAATAATCCGTGGGTTGTAATCCTTTCCGTTATTCCACCAAAGACCTGATCCAATTCAACGCGAGGCTCCCGCGTATCCTTAATATTTGTCATGCGCACTGAGCTTATCCCGTGTTGTTCCCGCAGAAACCCCTAATAGGTACACCCCTGTATTTTGCCTGGCGTAAATCTGTAATTCATGTTAATTTTTTTTTTCAATTAACGTCACACCTGAGTATCGTGCGAGGGATTTTAATTGGATGAACGTCTCTTGAAATTCTGTACGGTGAAGATCGCGTTTTGATTCTTCTTTTTTTTCACGTTTCACTCAATCGGAACTACGGAACATGGTATTGGAACGGTGGATATTTCTGGGGAACGAAGTTCCATGGAAATTTTATGTAGTCCGTACAGCGGGAAATTCTAAATTGTTTGTGTAACCGTAATTGCTGGGGCTGTCTGAGTCGTCAATTTACGGCCTTGGAACGTGCCTTTGAATTTTCCAATGACGTCGGGACGCCCAGCGCCTGGAGGCTGTTTAACGAGTTGGCTCGAGAGGTCGTGGAAATAAAAAAGTCCCTCGATTTTCTTGGTCTTCTTTTCTCGTAGGAAGTTGCCAAGGGAAATCTTGTCGAGTATTATGAACCATTGTCGCAATTATCTTATTTACTAAGTCGTATATATTTATAGGGTGTTTGGATTATGATTGGGGTAGGTTATCAGGTGATCGTCAAAGTAACTTATCGTTAATGAATTTTTTATCGAGATCAGTTACGACGACGAGAAAGCAAATTATTATTTTTTTTTCATTAATTTGACGATTTTAAAACTTTCGTGAAAACCTGTGAGAATCTTCGGAGTGACATTTAATTTAATATTAAAGAATTATGTTTGACGAAAGTCATAATCGGTCCTTCTTTTTCTCCTGTTACAGAAGTCAAAATGGAACTGGAAGATCTGATGGCTGATATTAAGAAAAGTGCTAACAAAGTCAGGGCCAAGTTAAAGGGTAAGTTTTTACGGTTAAATTTTTGCCCACTTGGAATCGCTGCACAAGTTGTTCGATATTTAACTTTTTTTTATATATTTTTCCCCTAGTACTTTTTGATAATTAACCAAAATAATCTGACTTTTACAGTGATAGAGCAGAATATCGAGCAGGAAGAACAGACAAATAGATCGTCGGCGGATCTCAGGATACGCAAGACTCAGCATTCAACCCTCTCCAGGAAGTTTGTCGAGGTGATGACGGAATACAATCGGACGCAGACCGATTACAGGGAGCGATGTAAGGGCAGGATACAGCGACAGCTTGAGATCAGTAAGTTAATTTATTTCATTAATTTCATAGTCCCATTCGAGGTATAAGTTTTATTTCCATCTATATATACAATGCACTGATCGTTAACAGCGGGAAGAACGACGACTAATGAGGAACTCGAGGAAATGCTGGAACAAGGAAATCCGGCAGTTTTTACGCAGGGGGTAAATTCTTTCATATATAATCGTATCATACAAAATTTACTTCGATTCTTACGGTTTATAATTTTCTTTTTTAACAAACTACGAAATATATCAGATTAAATAAAGAATCTGGGTAATCTGAAGCTCTCGGGTGTGAGAAATTTTTCAAATTCAACAAAAAAAAAAGAAATAGATACGATTTTCTTGGTTGAAAAAATTGTGCTTTAACTTTTTCTTTTTTTCAATACATCCAGATCATTATGGAAACGCAACAAGCAAAACAGACCCTTGCCGATATCGAGGCGCGTCATGCGGATATCATCAAGCTGGAGAACTCTATTAGAGAACTTCACGACATGTTCATGGACATGGCGATGCTAGTTGAGAGTCAGGTAAGAAAGAATTTTCTTATACTAGGATTACACAGTGAAAAAAAAATCTGCCATTAAGTTCCAATTTATTAATTTATCCGTAGGAATTCATATTATCAGTGCACGATAGCGAAACGAAAGAAAATATGAATTTTTACCGGATTCAGTCTGACAACTGCAACCCTTATCACCTGCCATAATACACGATAAAATGGCTGTTAGCGTTATCGATTATCAATTTCCTCTTTTATTTTCCAACTAAAATTTCGTTACAGAGAGTTGCACTTGTCATATTGTTTGCTATTGAGTGAGGAGTCAGATAATAAAAAGTTTCCCGTTTCACTTTTGAGAGGTTACAATGAAAAGGGAATTGGTGGTCCCTGCAGCGTCATCTAGTTGCTGATAAATAATTATTAGTTTCTCGCATTAGACGCCACGTGCGTGAACAACGGGATGAGAAGTTTTAATTGCAAATGATATTCATAGTTATTAGCACCGTGGGTGGAAAACAGGCCGCTGGATAAATGATAACACCGATAAAGAAATGTACAGGGACAGTCTGATGTTATTACAGTTTGTATTTTTTTTTTATTCATTCATTTCAAGTAATCACTTTCTTTTTATTTCTTCTACATCTACACCGTCTACTTTCATTCGTGGGGTCTGACAATTATTCTCACATCACAACGTAGTCCAATTGATTCAAAAATTTTAACTGTCCAGCGTCAAGTCGAATCTGCTCTAGCAATCGGTTCTGTTTTGAGTATAATTGTAGTCTTTTTTTTTTCCTTATCACCGCGGTCAATTATCCGATTAGGGTGTAGCGCGGCGCAGTGTAACCCATTCTTGCTATCCCACTGGTTCCCAATTCTCACGTTATTTACTCCATCGATAACATTCACTGTCTAATCAATTGAAATAACTATCTTAATTATATTAACTTACAGATCGTGTTTCCCTCGCATTTCGACACTTCGACGATCTTGAATGAATAAAAAAAATCATTATCACAGCCTATATCGATATACCAAGAATAATGCGAGGGAAGGTCGATCTGCTCTAACACCTTTAAATGGCTTTTATTTTGCATGGGTCTATTGAATTCAACTGGAAATAAGATAGTCAATAATAATGATGAAACACGTGAGTGCCCGATCGTGACGTAACCGATATCCTTCTCACAGTAAATTTTACGATTGTCCGTACTCCTTGACGTTGCACGGAAAAATCACGTTCCTTTTTGGTCTCTTTTTTTTATCATCGATTCACGATCCGTCACTCAAGTGAACGCGTGACGCGCCAATAGTCGCGATATATGGTCTCGAATTTTTCGCTCAATCGTCTCGAGCGGGTGCATGACAATGGTTCTCTCTCACTAACAATTTTCCTTGTTACGCTGTTGGGATTGCGCCGCGCACTTTAGGGCGAGATGATAGATCGCATAGAGTACCACGTGGAGCACGCGGTCGACTACGTGCAGACGGCCACGCAGGACACCAAAAAAGCCCTCAAGTATCAAAGTAAAGCCCGACGGGTGAGTCCTGCCCATATCTATAAGAAAAATTTTATCATGATACACGTGCACTTCTAATTGGTCACTTTTTTTTCTGTTTGTTTGCATCCCAATCCTCGAAACCCCAACCGTCTCCCTCGAATCCCATTCATTTTTCGTAAAAACTTTTCACCGAAAAAAATCTCACCCAATCCTCCCCTCTTATCTCTCTCCCCTCGCTGACCCTCTGACACCCACGAAAATCTGGTATCCTGTACTAACAAAAAAAAAATCTATTTTCAAATAATTCTCATGGCTTTTTGGTTTCTCTCATTTTTTCCCTCTGTATATATTTTTTATTTTTATTTTTTTCTTCTATTCTCTTGCACCTAACATACGCATATATATATACCACATATATATTTCATCGATCATCGTGTCACATATGTTACATCATCACGTATGTGTGTGTGCGCGCCCGTGTGAAATGCTTGATATATACATACCGTTTGTATATCTTTAAAAAAAAAACAACAAAAAAATCATATCTCAATTGATAAATGTTTTCTATGAAACATGGGTGTGCTGGTGTTTTGTGCCTCTGTCCATTACTGCTCTGTCTTATAAATGTTATTGTAATTTATAACACTAATCTACTAACTGCTGGACTAACGACTAACGTATATCTACTGTGTGTGCGAATATATACACACATATATATATATATACACACGTGCTGTTCAAATGAAAAAAAAAAATTATATACGCACAAATGATATATGTGTGTATATGAAATAATTTACTATTGATATCGTTCGTGTCTTCTCTGGCTATTATATAATCGTTGCCTATATCTATATATGTTTTATACGTATATATCTCCCACACGTTATTCTTCACTGTGTCGCATCTGTTTTGGATATCCTTTTTTTGGGCTCTTGGTATATTACTTCCCTATGGCATATACGTGTTCTTGCTGCGACTTCTGATCTGAAAATCCTTATATACGTTGTCCGTCATCACGTGTATCTCCCCCCCGTCGTGTATCCTCGAATCCCGATCCTCGCGAATCCCAATATCGCGCGACGTGGCAGGGCGAATTGGTGGACCGCATTGAGTACTGCGTGACCCAAACTGGCGACCACGTAGGTCAGGCACGAGGTCAACTGATCATGGCCGAGGACTATCAGAGGAAAGCTCGCAAGGTAATGATGCCATCCACATTCCCTACGGATTCAATGCGACGAACGAAAAAGGAACTTTTTTTTTTCTTCTTTACGACTGGGATTTTCTATATTCTTATGGTTTGACACACGTTCTATACTAACTGGCTTCGATTTCATATCTATGCAGAAGGATGATTTTGGGACATTTAAATGTATGTATACTTCACTAAGTCTTTCATTCGCTATACGAATCCTCGACCATGACGATTTTTCGATGCGTTCCTTTTTTAAATTCGTTCGTTCTATTCGTGCGTACTTTACCCTGTCTTGAAAACTAAAGATTTTTTATCCTTTATCCTATTCACTTGTCATTACCACCCTTAGCCCTGCTGCTCCCCCTTTTTTTTTGTAACACCGCCTGGCTGAGATATTAATCTTGGACGAGAGGCCATCCTCTTATGGGTTTGTATGGTAACGGAGTCACCTTATTTTGCTACTGATATATCGGCTCGATGTTGTGTCTCTAATTTTTCGTTTTCCTCTATGAGAGAACGAATATATTTTTGCCGGGATTATTACACGGGAATCGATGTGACACGTCGATAATTTCTGGTTACTTCGATCGGATTCCTCGAGGACGTATTTCTTTTTTTTTTTTACCAAATTTCCTAACCCTCGTTACTGCTCGTAACGCTTCCTACGAACAACGTGATACTATTACGTAGCACTGTATGTATGCATGCACTTTATTAACATGCATATGCGAATGCACGTTAAGACTCATCCAAGGAGCTTCTAACTGTTAGAACGATAGACTTGAACCAGTAGATTTGGAGTTTTTGATTTTTTTTTACTTTTTGCCTTTTTCCTTTCGTATCTTCGTATCGTGGCAGTGTTCGATCGTTTTGTAATTTTTTTCTTATACCCGAAGTAGATACGAAAGAAATTGTTATCCCCTAACAACGTTTAACCGCTTACCTTTAGCTTGTGTCGTGTTGGCTTGGCAATGCCATGTTAATCGTACAAAATGTACTTAGATGCTTAAGTCTATAAGTTTTCATTACAGACAATGCCTGAAGTATGGTTAGAAACACGCCAGCGCAATACTGTAGGTAATAGTCACACGCGCGTATTCATACGTGACACTTGAACCATACACAGTAAAACAGTGTACCCGACGGCAATACTTTCGATCGTATGGAATGAAATTTGTAAAAAAAAAATTCTTTAAATATATAACTTATAACGACACACTTTTGTATTGCCGAACACACACGTTGATTATAATTTTTTTTATCTTCTCTTATCTCTTCTCGTTAATTCATCATCTTCTTGCATGTATTTTGTTTCTTCTTCCTCGAATCAGAATGGTTTTTTTTTTCAAGTCGACTGACTCGCTGTCACAATTGAGGTGTGCGCCCAATACTGACTCATGTCAATTGTCTTTTCTGTCCACAGAAAATGATCTTCATTATGATCTGCGTCATAATCACTGTCGTGATACTAATCACCATTTTGGTCGGATTCTTACCAATATTGTGAATGGAAAGACGCGTAAACGTCCTTTCTTAATACATACCTAGAGAAACCAATGATAACAAGAAAAAAAGGAATCGTAACGCGCACACGCAGCATAAAGCTTTGAAAATATTAATTATTAAATGCCACTCGTGCGAGAGTTTCAATTGGACTGTCTTTTTTTTCCTCGAAATTAATATGCCAAGGAAAAATAAAAAATTTAATAAAAGGATAAGGCTTTCAAGAATAGGATTTAAAGAGACATTATGTCAGAAGTGAAGGTCAGTGACGAAAAATAGAACGCCAGGAAGAGCTGGTTGGACGAGGGGGGTAGCGGAAGGGGGGGTTGAGTTGCAAGGAAAGAAAAATGAGGAAAAAGATAAATAACGAGAAGAGGAAGGGGAGTAGGAGTGGGTGGTTGGGGGAGGGGTTGCAATTCACGCCGGTCACTCAACGCGTTAATACCAAAGGAATTAAGGATGAAATGAAGAAAAGAGAAAAAAAGAGAGACGGGGGTCAAAAGAAAAGCCAATCCCTTCAATTGACAATGTGACAGAGGGGAAGGAGAGAAAAGGATAAAAAGTGGAATATTGGCAAATGGAAAATGGAAAAATGACTAAAAATATATATACACATGTATAGAACACTTATTACAAAACAGTCTCAGTCCCTTTGACGCTTTTATTAAAAAAAATTTGGACTAATGCTTAAGCGAAGACTTTAACAAGAAATACTTAACGGCTGTACTATCTGGCTGACCATTTGGCAAAGCTCTCGCATACGATGACTAAAAATTGCGGCGTCGCGTCGTTATCACTGTACACGTTGAAATTCTCATGATCGGTGTGGAGAAAAAGAAAAAGTAAAAAAAAATCAAAAAATTTCACCATCCTTCCGCGCGGCGGCTCGTTCGCGTTTCTACGTCGAATCGCCGCCGAGACGTGTAATTAATGAATTAACGGGATTCCAAGCGACAGAGTGTATCTTTACGTTTAAACGAACTATAGGGGGTCACGATTTCGCGAAGAAACGTTCGAGCCGCACTGTGCCTATTATTTTTTGGGTGTTAGGTGCTTATTAGCCGTCGATTAAATGCAAGACGGATTAAAGTTTTACTCGGGGATCTTGTTTCTAGTTTCTTGATCTCTGAGTAATAATAATAATAAATTAATAATAAATGGGGGGGAGGGTGCATCGCACGGCCTACGCAAACGCTAACGTTCGAGTACACAACGCTTTTACACGTAGCGTATTATGTTTTGTCTTTTTTTTTGCTATTTGTTTCTCGTTTTAATATCGTTTATCGTTCATTTTTGTATCGTTCCTCTCGTTAGCACTGACGTTCCGCGTTTCAAGAAAAAATTTCGCGGGAAAATTCAAACGCGTTATTTTTTTTTTTGGTACTGTCAATTAAATCGAGTCGATCTGTGAAACTAATTTCGAGTTTAAGGGAAGAACAAAAAATGGACTAATAATATTCTTGAAGGCGGAACGCGTGTTGAGATTTTTGAAAAAAAAAATTTTGCACAAATTTATCGACCACTGACACTGACGTTGTATTTTGTTCACAGAAAATGATCCTGATCATAATCTGCCTGACGGTGTCAGTCATCATTTTGATTATCATTCTGGTACTTACGTTGCGCTGAGCATTGTAGAGCGCGGGAGATGAAAGAGCGAGAGGGAAATCGCAAAAGCGAATTGCGGAAATGAGCAATGACTAAAAGTAGTCTGTATGGGCAAAAACAGTATTCGCACGAGACGCGCGCTCCTTCTAATCCCTTCTTCGTTTTTTCTTCCTTTTTTTTTGTATCCTCGTGAAATTAATTTTTTTCACAACTTATATCTTCATCCGTTCTTATATCTCTTGTAAATCCTTGGCATCTTCGTGTTTCTCGTGTACGTCTCTCGTTCCATTTCTCATAATTCTCATTAAACCATACAATGAAAATTATATCGTGCGATACATTTTTACGCCTTTTGTTCGCAGCCTCCATTTTCATGGCTTTGATACGTCGTCGTCGAAAAAAATAATTTATATCGATAACACGCGTATAAGAACTGGACAGTTTCTCGTCGTGTTAAAAGAATTTTCGATATACGGTTAAACATTAATTTTTCACAAAAATCCTATACCGTGTGCTTCGGTTTTTGTCAACTCGAGAACCCGTCGATAATAATATCGAGATTCAATGTAGTAAAATTAGAATGGTGCATAGACCGTGTAACATGTAGATCGTCACTCTACACTGCATTTAACGATTTGCTCTTGAAACAGGGACAACGGAAATGTAATAAAATAATAGCGACGTCGTTCGCAAGACTAATTTTCTCGTTAGCGAGAACAAAATTGATGCTTTTTCGAACGCATCACGACACACGTTATACGTAACTACGTAGGACAATATATTTTTTTTTGGAGGTAGTTTCGTTTCTCGTTTCACACTCGTTAATGGCTGTTCGTTCGGCAAAGCGAAAAAGCCGATTACTTGCGGGCGATATTTCTCTCCCCCTTTTTTTTTAAATTACAGGAAAGAGCGATCGGTCTCGAGCGATTTTGTCAATGGCCGATTTTTTTCCATATGTATTCCCAACTGCGTATAGCGTACTGTGTACCGCGTACGCAATATTAAATTTTCTATTATTTCTTTTTAATTTCTGTTTCCGTCTTTTTTTTTCGTCATACTTTTGTAATTTTTCACAACACACTATCGAAAGCGTATGTAGACTGTACGTTCGTGCGCGTAGCGGCTAGCTCGGTGTGGTAACTCCATCTGTAAATATAAATAAATAACGAATTGTATAGAGCAAAGGAATTCAACTGTATAGAATAGAGAGAATGCAAGAAGAAAGAAGAAGGCACGTGGTTGCTCTTGACGAGACGAAAAAGAAATAGGGGAGATGTAAAACGAAAAGGAAGCGGCAAGAAGAAGAAGAAGAAGAAGAAGAAGAAGAAGCCCTTTTTAATCTCCAGACAGTACGAAACTTCATAATAATTGTC
>JAYRCB010000007.1:1072324-1164368 GCA_036026315.1 Trachelus stipa
AAATCAATAGAAGAGGTACGACGTAAACGTGAGAGAATGGCAGGGATAGGTAATGGAAAGAAAGAAAGAAAAAAGAATTATATAATAACAATTAATTCATAACCGATACACTTATTCTATTTTATAATCATTTTGTATAATCAATCTTATTACGAATATGTTATTGCCGAGAACAGAAGAAGATAATGATCATGATCTGCCTCGCCGTTCTCGCCGTCATCTTGGCAAGCTCCGTCACAAGTTACTTCATGTAGGAAACGCCTCGCACAGGTATGGTACCGTGATCAGTTTTATTTTTTAATAATTGAAAAAATATTTCCATAAAAGTCATAGCAGAACGTTCAGATAAGGGTGATATTTTTTTCGTTATTGAAATTCAATAATATTTTACAGCAAGATGATTCCGAGACCTCGTGAGCTGCCAGGAATTTCTGGTCGGATCCGAACGCAATCGAGAGCTTCGATTGTCGGCTGCCGTAACGATCGTCATGAACATCACGGAGCACAAGATACAAAGAAGAAAGAAGCAAAGCCATCGTTCGTGTTCCACCTTGGGAACGCTCTCTTGGATACACTTAATTAATTTATAAAATATCAACACAGTAACAATGACGCGAAGGCGAAGACACATTCCGGGGTACAAATGTCAGAGATAAGGTTTAAGGGGTAAAACTGATAAGGGGACAAAGAATGGAGGGACGATGGAAACGGCGCCGATTAGCGAAGCGAATCGCACTCTCATTTGCCATTGCTATTCGTTGCAGAGGGAAAGGCCGAACGTGCGAGGGAGATAGAATATGAGGAGTTAAGGATTATACTTTAAGGGGGGGCGGGGGGAGAAATGAAATCGAGGCTAGACGCATCCTCGCGGCATCCTTTAGCGTCATAGCGTTAGTCATTAGCCTAGCGATTAGTCGAGTTTCGTTGAGGATATTTTGTATTGAGCGTAGCTTGCGACCTTCGACAGGTTTAGCCTTCGCGTGCGAAAGATCATAGCTTAGTCTAGGAGGAGTCATTGCGACGGAAGGATGAATAAAGGGGGAATAAAAATAGGTGAACATATAGATGAGAGGGGGTGGACTCGTCGTGACTGTGACTATGACGACTTAACTTGGACAATGACAGATTCGAATGGACTGGGTTAGAATAAAGACGTATTTATTTGACATGTCCATCGGATGACACAGGATTGTTTGTGAAGGACGGTGACGTTCGGTGATCAATAATGAGACACGATAGAGGGACGATTGTGATCGGGAGATGATTATAATAAGAATGAGGAGAGAATTACGTTAGAGGATTTAATTATAAATTAATGGAACGGCGTGAGAAGCATGGCCTCGGCCGATATGTGCTGGCGACGATGTAGGTCGCGCGAAGGTAGAAATGGGTTGACGCGTGGGAGAGAGAATAAACCATTTTGCTGCAGCAATAATACTCTTATAATAATAGGTGTTACGAATAATCGTGATGTAAAGCCGATTAAAGGGGGATAAAACGATTTTAACGTTACGTGGGTGAGTGCTTTTTGCGTCGTGCATTTAATACGCGCCCATACTCTGTTGCGTTGTCCCACGTACCCGTTTTACAGCAGTGCGAGCCGTTTGAAGGGACGCGCATGCGCGCGCGTCTCGTTCATTCACTAGAGTGAGGTGCGCGCGCAGCCGCGTTACGTCAAAGCGCTGAACGAGAGTCGTTTATTGGTAATAAGGACCGATCGTCGGATTAATAGGGAACGATAATGATAGTAAGATAAGGCACGGTTCATTAGGACAATTTATACGGGACGGTGTATAACGTGAAACGGGACGACGTTACGATTCTGTTGATTATTATAATTATATTAACGTTGAAGAAGGCAAATGCGATTCAGATGATTATGGGTTACTGTTTTAAGAAAAAGAAATATGGCGAGATGAAGGATATGTCAGAGGGAGAGAAAAGGAGAGGCACGGGATATGGAGATATAATAATGCTATGATATTAATGATTAATTATAATTAATAAAGGATAAAGGCGAGAGTACTCGTACGTCGTCGAAACATTACGTGGACGACATACGATATTTCTGCGTTGATCATTGCATTGTACAGAAAGTGTAATTGTTAGCCTAGGTAGCTACGTTATTATCTAATATTAATACCCCCGAACCTTTAATCCGACATACGATTAATTGATAATCGGTTTATGAGTATATTCCTATCACGGAGTTAGGGCAGTCTCTCGGTAGGACACTCACGAACTATTGTATTTGACTACTTAATGGATTACGTGTAGAGAGAGCCAAGTTAAACTGGCAGATGCGAGGAGAGTAGGAGACGAGAGATAGAGAAAGAAAAGGATGAGACAGAGAGAAAACTAAAATATATATATATATTACACACAGATATATATATATATATTAATTTATACGTACGTGAATGCGCGCCAAACAATGTTATTAACAATATTGCGGATGAGCCTTGATTGCGATTCCGTCGAGAAAGTAAGAAATTCACACGTGCGCATGCGCACAAGTGCGTTCACTGCAAAGTCGAAATAAGCCGAGCAGTTTTACTTAGCTTTCTTGGTGTTCAATGATGGGGTAATTAACCCGATTGGCGGTATTCTCTTACAATTTAGATATATTCGAAGTATTTCTGTCGTAGAACGCGAATTTGAATGATTGAGTCCAGGAAGGTGAGCCAGTGAATACGTTGTGAGATAGAAGATTAAGAAACATAAATGCTGTCTAATAGTAATTAATAAAACAGTACAGGCGGTTTTATCATCTACTGTCTGTCTTGTCTAAACGCATATTAATTTTTGGCTCAGAATTCATATGAATTATATGAAACGTTCACGACTTCAATTTCATCTGGTTCACCGTACCGTATAGGTTATGACTCCTTCGTACCAATATTCGCGATGTCTTCTACGTATAGCGAAAGTCTTTCGTCAGTCATTTTGTCGAGCGTCATTATTCCGATATTTCTTCTGGTTATACACATTTTATCTATAAAACATGTAATTTAACGTTACGATCGAAATATACGTCGGACAGTGTGCGCATGCGTGGATCACGTGACGAACGTTATTCACGCATGCGCCTCAACGATTTCGTGATCTGTACATTTTCAATGTGATTAAACTAAATTACTTGATCGATATTCGTTAGAATCCGTAAGAGCTTTCGTGCATCGTGAAACGGACGTATAAGCATGAGAACGGAAATAACATACAACATAATTGACAACAGGAAGTGAGAAAATTTTTCAAAAATTCTCAAGTAGGGATCCACCAGTCAAAGGAAGAGATACACGTTGACGGTTACAGCTCGTCGTGGCACGAAAAAAAGGTTAAGTTCAAAAAGAATTAAAAAAGCTGCTATGTTCAGAGCAAGTAACTGTCTGCGTTTATCGAGTGTTCTCGCGTTATTAAAATAATTCAAAAATAGAGATATACCTACACTCGACACAAGTTACACAAAACACTTTCACCAACACGAACTTATTAAAAAAAACACATCGGATTCGTGAAATTCTAGTCAGAGCTCTCTTTGTTTGAGCTCCGTGCGCATAGCTAGACGTAGAAGAAGTTAGCTTTAATCTCCGATCTTAGTTAGTTAGCGTGTAGCGTATATACTACGTAGAGCGATCCTCGTAACAGGAATTGAGAGACGACACTTAATTTCTTATCGTAATTGATAAGCGAACTACGAAGTAATGTTATCATTCTACATCGGTGCACAATTCGATCCGTGTGTCACAAAACGAGTTTGGCCTAAATTTTCCTTCTTTGCGTCGATACTGAACGTTTAGCCCTTTACTCGTCGTATTCGCGATTTTTCATCGTGGACCCGAGCTGTCAAGTCGATGGAAAAACGATTTTCTTAACTTATGCCTGTAGCGTTGGTTAAGATTCTGAATTTAATTTGAATTCAAATTAATTAAAAAAAATTTTATTATAATAAATATTCCTTATTTTAATCTGCCGACATTTCCTAGATCTATCAATTTCTTCCTAGGCATATATGCCGATTTTTTCTTCAACTGTTCTGTCTGGATCCGATTTTTAAAAAAAAGTTTCGAAAATCGTTTTTTTTGCGATTGGCCGTTCCTACTGGAGGGTGCATTCGTCTTCCGATTTCTAAAGAAATAAAATCCTTTGCTTCGAAGGTCTCGTTATCGAGGAACGGCCGCTACTTATAGTAATAGGATCCTCGAATTGTTAATTGTCTCTTTTGATTATGACGCGTGTTTCAAAATGGTATCCTTAATGCATTAAAATGAAAAGGACATGATAATCGTGGCTCGATGATGACTAAGGCCAATATCGTGGGGCAATTAACGTGCCGAATGTTCAGTCTCGTCGTTCTACTTAATATATTTTACATTGCATCACGGTGTGTGTACTATTATTACGTAAATATACGTATTGCAGTTAGACACGTAGATGTATATAATATTATACATCGATAAGGCATTGTTGAAACGCCACTCATCTGCATTTTTGTAGAGGTTTATTTAAGCGCGTCGACACCCGACAAAATTGCGTGGAATAATAGTAATAAAAAAAAAGAGGAAGAAAGATATTTAAAAAAAAATAATAAAAAGGATAATAAGAGATAACCACAAAATCTATACAAAAAATGGGCGTCAAACAGACGAAGAAATGTATTATCTTCCTGGTCTATGATATGTCGCGTACACGCTCCAAGTGCTACTACTGTATTTAATGAAAGTGTGATAATGGATGCAATTGTATATTTAAATTTGAGACGTCAAAAATGTATATGGGTCGTGTCACATCGGTGCAATTATTACTACGAAAGGCTATTTCAATAACCTTATGATTGTCAATTCCACTTTCAAAATAAATCATTAAAACTTTTCGTGATGGTTGACGAGGAGTGAGATTAGAGGGAGATTGAATGAAAGCGAGAAAGCGAGAGTGTGGGAGAGATAGATATATTGACGGTACGAAGGGAGAGAGAGAGAGAGAGAGAGAGATACGAAATGAAGAAGTGAGAGACGGCAAGAACAGGGAAAAGTTGTAAAGACGATGGAAACAGTTGGGGGAGGAACAAAAGCGAATGAAATAAGGCATAGGAAATGATTTATGCGATAACATAAAAAAAAGGTTGCATGAACAGCGCGGCTTCTCATGCGACAAAGTGAGATTATTAATAGAAGTAAATTTAATTGAAAAGATGAAAAAATGAGGGAGAGAGGGAGAGAGAGAGAGAGAGAGAGAGAGAGAGAGAGAGAGAGAGAGAAGCGTAAGAAAAAGCGATAAATGACAAAAGGTAGCTAAAAAATAATTAGCACGCGAATGAAGATATAACGGGGGGTATGAATACTTTTTATCATAGGTATTTCATAGGTGAAGATTCATAAATAATAAAGAAAGAGTAAAAAAAAGAGATGAAACACGATACTGTACTAACGATTAACTTATTAAAAATAAATTGACGGTGTTTTCTGCCTATACGTATTACGTCTCGTGTACTCGTCGGGCGAGTGATAATATTAAAAAGGAAAAAAAAAATTACAAAATCGCGTATACACTTTCCGAAGTAACGAGAGAACCCTTTACGTTTCGATCTTTAAATGATATTTAAAAATACACTGTACAAAGTTGGCAATAATCTTAAGAACCTTCCACAATCATTACTGGCTTGGAACTTAGCTAGAGGATGTCATTGACCTCATCATTCTTTTTCTCTTCTATTTCTCTAGTTCCCGTTTTTTTTTTTTTCATATCTTCTATCTTCGATATCTCCTCCATTCTTTTTTCATTCCTTCCTCGTAACTGCCGTATCTCGGAATAGTCTTGCTGCTAATCATCAGACACCTCGAGCGTCGAGTCTTCAGGTCTTAAGTGATGATTATGGCAGCCGATATGTGATCAAGTGAATGTGCCCTTTCGTCGTGTAACCAGCACAAAACAAACGAGAAACTCCTCTGGATAGAGAAAATAATAAAAAAATATTCCTAGGCCTCTTATTACCTTCTAGTCTAGGAACCCACTAGATAGAGAGATCGATAGGGGCTAGCGATCGTTGCAAATAAAATATCGATCGATTTAATAACGGATAACGAGTTTGGATGAGAGTAATAATACAGAATTGAAAAAGATTAAAAACCGGCGAGTGTGTGAGAGTATAATTTGACAGAGGGAGAGAGAAAGAGAGAGAGAAAGGAAACATTACACAAGTAACGTTGAAAATAAATCAAGAGAAAAAGACAGATGAAATCAATAGTATATCGAACATCGAGATTGTACAATCGATATCGAATCTGTATACTGTAACTTGTTCGTTAAAAAAAAAAGTCGAATAACCATATACGGCCCTTGGAAGCAATAGCTAAATATAAAAGAAACATAACCTCAATAATATTGACAGTCTCTGATAAGAGAATAAAATAAAAGCAGCAGCAGGTGAATTTAACAGAGATCACCCGTGTGCAAAGGCAAGAGTTTTCTGAGTGCGAGTGTGGCTTATTGTAAAGGAAAAAATGTGATTGCAGAGAGAGAGAGAGAGAGAGGGGGAGAGAAAGAAATTCCGGTCGTGCATTAATTATTGTACAATTATATTCTTTTACGTTACGTAACGACAGCCAGCATCTCACCCCCACCCACCCACCCACTCTACCTACTTACCTACCCAGCATCCACTGGTTTGCTCGATAACCATCGTAGATGATTTGAGATTTATTAATCCGACAATAGCGAATTAATCCTAAACGCTCCCGTTATTGTTCGTTTTATATAACAAAACGAGATTATTTATTGTCTGCTAATAAAGAATGTAGTCGGCACAATTAAATGAAAATTTGCTAATATACTTTAAAAAATTAATACCGCATATACGTACATAAGAACGGTAGAGCCTCTGACAAATTTTTTGTTCGTGCTGTACAATGGACATTAAAAGGAAAGCAAGAGTGATAGAGAGAGAGAGAGAGATAGTGAAAAGAAAGAAAAGCAATGTTCAATATAACTTTAATCTTATACTTCAGTGGTACAGTGGGAAGAATGCAAGAACGAAAAAAAAAATGGTAATGGTAGGATAATGTCAAAGGTTATTTTGTCTCGATTCATCGGGATAATAAGAAAAAAAAGAGAGAGAGCAAAAATAGTTAAGAAAAAATTATCATGATTACTAATACACGACGTAACGATTGCGTATTTGGCACGTGGTTTTTATTCGTTTATATCGCGATTCCATGGTATGCGAGTCACTATTATTAATTATTGTTGTCATTATTAACATCGATTAATATTATAAATTATAAACCATTAATTTTCGAATCTCTTATCAATGCTTTAATGTTTTATTCGTGCTGGTTCGCTGAAACTGTATGCGCGGGGATAAACAAAGGATATATATGATGTGTATATATCTATATATATGCACGTAAAGCGAAAGAAAAAGATATAGGAAAGTAAAGGAGGATAGAAGTAACAAGAATGCCCTCTCTTGCGCGTGCCATTATCCTGACAATCTCTTATCGTATTTCGTTGCGCCGAACTTCTAGGCTCTGCTCACGTGTAAATAAGAATAAAAGAAAATATGTCAGAATATATATATTAATTATCTGCTCAAATTTCATGAAGCCCAGTTAACATACGGCTCTCGCTGCATATCAGAAACACCATATAGAAATTCCTTTCTTGTATAGCCTCTACGTGTGTAGATCTCGCCGGACAGTCAAAAGTAATATATATTTTATGTGAAACAAATATTTTCCCCCTTTTTACTCAATTTGTTCATGTCTATGAAACTCATCATTTTGTATATATAAATTTATGAGAAATTCGATCTATTTGTACACGTATGCACTCTGTTATGAATTTCGTCATTTCCGAGATCAATTGTGCACACTCGTTGATAGATTGTTTGTCTGATAACAACTGGATGTAAGAGAAAATAATTTAGCAGAAGGTTATTAATGAAAGTAATTAATTATCAGGAATTTTTAGAATGTCCTTTATAAAATGTTCATAGGCGCTATAGGAGGTGCTACACGTAGATAATTTTTATCTATATGCAAAACGCGAAGACCTTTGACACGCCGAGATTGAATTGCGCGTTATCCCGATATTTTTTTATCGCAAGATCTTTACGATAACAGTGTGTAAGACGATATTCAGTTCGAAAGTGGGAGACGGACGACTAGAAAATTTATGAAGTAATGAAAAAAAGATATAGGTGGTCGGAGTACAGATTTAAAAAAAAATGCAAAATTAATCTAGAGATATTTTGAATTCGTTACGTTATCGTGTTTTAGCGAATACATTCCCCTCTCTCCTTCTTAAGTTTACTGTTAACGTGTGTTTACATTATTCGCAAAGTTTCCGAGCGAGCACGAATCTATGAATTACATAAATGGAGCATAGATTTCACGCAGTGCGAGAGTTGCGAGTGCAAGGAAGACGGAATAAAATAAAAATAGAAAAAGAAAATTTTCAAGTGTCACGTAATAGCCTATTATCGGTGTATGTTTAATTAATTAGCTGCATACGAGAAGAAAGCAAAGGATTTCACAATAAACCATTAACGTTTACTGTGCTACTCCTGCGTCGGCGAACGGGTCAAATGACGAAGCAAAATAAGATTTGAAAAGGCTTAAGAAAAAATAGAAAAGATATATAAACCGTTCTATATGGATATTTCAAAATCTTCTTGAGATTCACATTCATAATTACATTATATCGATGTGCAGAAACTGTAGTATTTCTTTGCTGTATAAAAATTATACTGTACGCGAATTAAAATTAATCAACAAATCAATACCCGTTGGACTGATATCGATCCAGGAGTAGAATTTGAATTAACGTCAATAGCCATGTATGTATATATATATATATATATATATAAATATTATTACATATATATATGTATATATATCTTCTATTATTAAATGCACCCAGGTATGATCACATCTTTCCCATGGGACCGTAGACTCTGCTAAGATCTAATATTCCTTTTTAGCTTCAACTCGTTAAGGTTTTTCATATTTATTTGAATTCACAAAATAACTCGATGGACAATATACGCATTCGTTGATCTCCCTCGATACGATTTATTCGATACGAATTGAATGCTAAATTACGTCCTATCGAGCGATAATGAATATGCAAAGCCGCATTAAAAATCTCTTGTAAATACACGACCCTTATTCGACATTAACCCTGGCTTTAGCGCAACGTAGACAATAAAGAATCGTAACACCTCTTGTATTTAGCGCTTGAATTAGTCAAGCATAAGAGAATGACACTCCTTTCCACCCTTGGAAACATAAAGAGCGGCGATGTCCCATGGTGAAGCCATTACGTTAATTAATGATAAAATAATTCATTTTAAAGATACTACTGTAAAATGTACATTTTGAAATTGGAAGTAAACTTATAAATATCTTCCACGCGAACGATTTATGATTTTTATCCAACAGTAGATGTTCAATTTATTGAGTACTTGGGCGGTCAAAGAGGGCATCATATGATTATAATAGGTACGGTGTAAGCATACACAATTACTTTATTACTGTATTTCTCACACATTGAATTTTTAAGATTCTTTTCATTGGATTTGGAACATTAATAATAGGAAAATAGAATATCTCTGCTGCCAACATTAAAGTAATCATTTAAAATAAAAACATACAAACACAAAAACTGATAGCACAGTATTATACGTTAATGAAGATTCATGATGGGGTAAGTTGCGTGCATTATAACATTGATCGTCGTTATGCGTTTGGACACAGTATAGTGTCGTTGCGATCCGTAACTATAGACGATTTTCGCAGAAGACCTTCAGAGAAACCACCATGAGCAGATATGCGTTCAGGTCCGTGCAAAGCTTTCTTCTTTATAAACTTTCGCACAACAGCTGAATTTACATAGGACATTGTTAGACGGCATCCCCACGTGAGCAGTGCTAGAGGCTGGACAAAAATTATAATTTTATTAACTAGAGTTATACTAGTATTGTTAATTAGGTTCAACATTCGTCTGACTTACGCGATCCTCATCCAACAGATTGTACGGAGTAATTATATATCTTCGAAGACAATTCTTAACTAGCGTTTTCAGAAATTTCACTTCAAATGGATTGGCACATGGATGGTATAACATGACTACTGCGCCATGCTGTAAGAATCATATCTGTTAACACTGTTATGATTTTTAACTATTGACATCAAGTCTAGGGCGAGTATTACCTCCAAACTGTGAATCCATCTTTGGGGTGGCAAAAATTTGTACTCTCCGTACACTGGCCATACAGGTCTGTGACTACCACTATAATGAAATAATTCAGTAATCTCTATCGTGATAATTGATTAATGTAATTACGAAGAAACATTTGTAAATAAGTTAACTTACTACAAGGGTATGTCATCAACGTATTTGATTTTTTTATGCATACATATGTGAGCAGCCTAAAAACAATGTCTTTTAACTTATTGTGATATTATACATTAAAATATTTCACTTTCAATCAAATTATTAAAGGTTCATACCATACCTTATATGCTTTTGGAATTTTTTCACAGTATATGAGGGGCTCAATTTGAAAGGAAGGTACAATTTTTTGTCCATAACAAGTATAATTTACTAGTGAATTGTCCCAATCAACGGTCAAGTTAGTCTGAAAAAGGGAGATGTAATTCCAGATATTGTATGTATTACGTATTTAACATAATCAATATAATAATCACCTTTCCATCATCACAATCGCTAATGTTAAAACCCATTGGAACTGTGTGAGACAAATGAGTTACACTATTGCTTCCAGATGTTTCATTTTTCTGAGATATAACTTTTGGTGGTGGTGCAGGATCCTGTGGTCTATCAGGCATCCAACGTCCTGTCCAATTGTCAAAATCATCTACTTCTCTGCGATTCTCTTTATAATTTATAGCATAGTTTTGAACTACATCTAACAAATTAATCCTATCTCCATCTGAAACATAAAAACGTTATCTTTTTATTTGAACAGTACACGTTGAAAATCAAATACAACTCTTAACATCCAATCCAATATGTTATACAGCATATGAAATCTATCTTATAATATTTCTGATAATAAAAGTAAATAATTTCATAATATACAACCTTCGTATTCATCTTCATTGGCATAAGCTTTAATTTCACATAAACTTATACAAATGCCAATTAGCAGAGCAAAAATCACTCGACTTGACATCTTGGTCTTACAAGTATCATGGAACCTTTTGTTTGCACTAAATGCGCACGCAGAATGTATCATACACTGCACTAAATTAACTTAAATATATTGAAATACGAGATTGCTTTCCAATAGCACGTTTGAAACACAATTAAACTTTTCTACTATTAAAAATTAATATATAAGTACTTCATTCTTCATTTGTCTGTCTAGAAAACAATCCTTCAAAAAAATCAGATTGTCCCCACTCCTTCACTATTGTTGGCGCAACTGTCGCTTGACGCACATCTGAACCCTTAGAACCACCAAACCGTAAAATATGGTTGACATTCAACATCGGTTCGCTGATAGTGATGCACGGCAGGAGGCAACTGTTCTGTGAATCATCTTCGTAGCATTTTCGACAAAGATAATAAAGCTTGGAAGATAATAATATTAACGGGAAATAGTGTAATTGTTTTATATAGTAATGGCAATGATATATCCATATAAATGAACAGTTATACGCGTACCTGGCCCTGGCCAGCGTCGGGCATCATGTTTCTTGCGTATTTCCTGTTTTGTAACGGCGTGAAGGTTCGTTTTCAGTAAGCTAGTCATCGTGCTCAACGAATCATGCGGTGATTTATATACACAAATAATGGAAAACATTAGTGGTTAGAAAGAATTTGATTACTAAGACCTTGTAGACACGTTCCTCGATAAGCGGCTTGCTCTTAGCGTCTCACGCGCTACACATCTCCCAGGACGTCGTTCACCGCCTTGTATTCGTGGCAGAACTTGGAAATTGTGCTGAAGGTGCGATGAAGTAAAGCCGGAGGATGATGATGGGTGATCAGTTTCGTAGCAAAGTGGAACAATATTCACCAAAGTCATCACCAAGGGGTGCCCGTTCCCCCGTTGTTTCACGTCAGGACTCGACTGGAACTCTAAAAGCGACGATTTCACTAGGGAAGAACCCCTCCATCGTCCACAGTGGGCCCTTCTACTTAATGAAGGAGCCCCCTGGTAAGTTCTTTATTAGGTTTTGTACATGAAACATGTTTAGAAAATTAGTCTAGGTCGGTTTGAGGCAGTCATTAATAGGTCTCTGTGTCACCGATTAATTGTCAATGTTATTTGCAGGGGAAAGTGAACTCACAGGGGCTACGAATTTGATGGCCTATTATGGCCTCGAGCATTCCTACAGTAAATTCAGTGGCAAGAAATTAAAGGAACAGCTCTCTTCTTTCCTACCCAATCTACCTGGCATTGTTGATGCACCTGGTCATCAAGATAATAGGTAATTGTTTTAATGATGTCATAATTCATTATTGAAATAGTGTAAGAATATGTTCGTTATGTTTCTTTTGTTATTTTATGTTACAGTTCTCTGAGATCTGTAATTGAGAAACCACCAATTGGTGGCAAGGAACTTCTTCCTCTGACCAGTGTACAGCTGGCTGGATTTCGATTACATCCTGGTCCAGTAAGTACTTTGTTTCATTTAAAAAATATTTGATACATGTATATATATTCACAATAGATGTATAATTTGAACTTTCTTTGGCAGCTTCCTGAACAGTATAGATATGTAAATCAAGCACCGCAGAGAAAGCACAAAAATAAACACAAAAAACATAAACACAAGCCTGGTGAAGTACCTGGTGGTCAAGAGACTGCAACTACAGACATCGGTGGACCTGATACGCATGAAAAGAAACATAAAAAACAAAAAAGACATGACGAAGAAAAGGAGGCCAGGAAGAAGCGAAAGAAAGAAAAGAAGAGAAAAAAACAAAAGCATAGTCCTGAACATCCCGGAGGACTCACACCCTCCCAGCATTCCAATGCGTGATCTCCGAGTTTATCGCTTTTCTTTTTAACAGACACTCGATCACAATACCTGAAATAAAAGGTTATGTTTTTAGGCCATACAAGAAACTGCCTAAAAATTGGTCGAAGTAAAACTACAAACAATAGCATTATATTATTAGTAGGATCGCATGAATAAAAACTTTTTTTTTTATTTATTACTGATTCCTTGATCACTTAAAAAAACATTTAATGATGAGGAATCAGTAGCTAATGTGCTGTCGTTCGGTACGAAGAAAACATTTTGCCAAAAATTTTGTGCGGTCCTGCTTGTTGATGAGGAAAAAGTGAAAATACGGAGGGGGGAATGTTACGGCTCAAACTTCCAACAACGTCCATGAACGTGCTTCGTAATGCGTAGAGCGTGAATATCGTTCCTAAGAAGATTATTAGCCATTGTCCATTGTAAAATTTCATCGATACAATTGAAATTCGGGAATCCCACGAGAAATTCTGACCTAGTCCAGAAAAGAGGGTACAATTAAATCTTCTCAGTCGAAATATATTTATATGTTTACGCTCTCTTTCTAATTGGTTTTACGTGAATCCTTGCGGTGCAAGAACAAAGATGGTTACGTGTACGTATAGTTTAGTTTGTGAAGTTACGTTCTGATTAGATAGCACATAGGAGTAACAGTTTCGATTGTAATTGATACACGTTCTTTTTTGTTTTTAATGTCTTTATCCGAATCCGACGGTTCTTTGTTCAATGCGAATACAGTATTTACGAAACACGCTACTACACGAATTGGCTTGGAAAAAATCCATACGTAAAGTACCACACACGTTGTTCCATTACAGCAGCGAACGGCTAAGTGGACAATGCTTAGATAATAAGATTGTAATATATCTGCGTGTAATATAGACTGGACATGAAACAAATATAAGAAACAAATCGCAATATTTGCTGCTAATGGTGAATAAGTAAAACATGGACGAATGCATCGCATTCTTCGCGTTAGCATGTAAATAAAACATTTTGAATAATGTGGAAAAAAATGAAAATCATTATACAATCTCATACGTATACAAATGATCATTGGCCATGTTAATTTTTCCTCTTATCTATTGAAAGACTTACTACACATGATACAAAGATATAAATACAAGAAATAGTTTAATACAATCCAGAACGTTATAACTTTAAATCCCTGACTGATTTTATTGGCAATTTATTAATCCCGCGTGCCAATATTTTAAATCAATTCGACTGAGAAATGACTTTTGAATTAAATCAATTGTATTTTCTTGATTGGAAGATGTTTCTTTAAATATTGTGATTGGCAATTTAGAAAATTCTTTTTTCTTATTGGTTGAATTGTCATACTTTGATAGTTTGGGATTTTACTACTAGAGGCGCACCTTTCGCTTCCGTTTCATTAGAAGAAAACGTTTTCAGTTGTAGAGACACGAGACGTTCAATTTACCGCCATTACGCGCCTCTTCGGTGTAAGTGTCTGTACCGAAGAGCAGTGCCACGATGACGGACAATCGTAAGTAATTTGTAAACTATTGCTAATTTCTAATAGTGTTTCACGAAGGGTTGTATTTATTATATTGTTTTGGGTTATTTTTTTGCCGAAAATTAAATAATTTTGGAAGGCGTTCCTTCTCGTGACGCCGCGCGAGGATCCTATTCTGCCACGTAACATGGCCTTTTGCATGATGCTTGTATATTTAAAAAAAATACGTTTTCTTTCTTTCAAGAGTATAGTATTTTGCTTTCATTATGTTTAAATGATACAAATTATTGAACGTACTGTTTTCGCATCTTTTGGAGTGAGTCGCGTCCAAACAGCATAATCGATAATTTGCGGAGGCCATTTGAAAATTATTCGTTCCTGTCACGTAGTGATATATGATTTACTAATATCGTAATGATATTTCATTAATCTATACTTTGGTATGAAATAAAATATGTAATAAAATTTCTTTTCAGTATAGGCTTATCCAAGATTTTTTTTCCAAATTTTGTACATTTTTTTACAGAGTATACAAGTTATCAGCAACAAGGCTATAATCAATATAGCCAACCTCCACCAACAAGTGGCCAGGATACATCGTATCCTCCACCTTCAGGAGGAAGTGCTGGTTACAATCAGTACAGTCAGCCACCACCGAGTGCCAGTAGCTATGGCAGTTATAACAGCTACAATACCAGCAGTAGCCAGGATTATGGTCAAAACCAAAGCCAGGGTGGTTACGGGCAAAGTAGCTATGGTGGAAGTGGCGGAGGAACTACCAGTTCTGGTAATGGTAGCAGTTATGGTGCTGGTGGTGGTGGTGGTGGCGGATACAGCCACAGCGGTGGAAGCAGTAGTGGCAGCAGTGGAGGATACACTCGTGGTGGTGGTGGAGGCTACGGAGGCAGTAAGATTCCTTAAAATTATAAAGCAAGCAAAAAAAGCCAAATACACAACATTCTATTTTCTTCAATATAGGCCAAGGCGGTGGTGGCAGTGGCGGAGGTGGTAGATATGGTAGCGATCGCGGTGGATATGGCGAACGCTCCAGTAGTGGCGGTGGCGGCGGATACAAGTAAGTTCTTATAATTTTAATCATAAATATAAGCGAGAAGGGACTAGCGCTGGAAAGCGAATCCAAAGTTCAAAACGTTAAATCTGCAATGATAAATAAATCAATAAGGTAAATTGTGTTTAAAAAAAAAATCGATCGTGGTGTCGAGCACGGTAATGAAGAACAATAACGACTATTAATCTTTTTTTCTCTTTTTTTTTTGTTTTGGTTGTATTCACTGGTCTTATGCCCTTTGGGCGTTAATATGTTTAAAGTGTGCCTACAGGTTTAACGCACAGGTATTACTGGTATAAAGGTAAACACAGGTTGTATATGACAAATGACGTAAAATGGTTGTATCGTATGTTCTACATACTACTGGTTCTGCATCGTTTGCGAGAATACACGCAATCTGCGCCGCCTGTTGTCGAACATCTGTACAAGTGTTCGCGCACGGTGCCGTTGTGTCTACTTAAGGCCATTATCCTTAGCGGGGCCACTGGTTATGAAATTACCGCTAATTAGGTATAACATAAAAAAAAAACACGAGCAGACATTCATCGGAAATCTTACCAATATATATCTAACCATTTATGAATACCTTTCCACGTCCGTGATTATCAAAACGATTTCTTAACGCCATAAGCGCAGCGATATTAGGACTATGTATACGCTGTCGAGCGATACGTCACAAGACTGCAAAACATGTTATACAGAGTGCACAAAGATAAAGACCAAAGTACTTTTGTAGAATCAATTAAAAGGGAGTCAGAAAAGAGTATCCTTCGATTCAGCATTTAAAATAATCGTTATTTTCCGCTCGAATCAAAGAAATATTCGGAAAATGTACTTTCTTATGCTTCGGAAATTATCTACATGCTCTTTCCCGAGTTGGTCGGTAACAACGGGATTTCTTTTTTTCTTTTTTTTTCTAAGGGCTTCAAGTATTTAGAAATGTCGAATCTAAACGACTCGCGTCTCTGTGTTTCCATTGATCTCTTGAAACACTTAAATTCTCCAATCTATGCATGCCGAATGTTTTTATTACTGACTGACGCCACGTTGCTTCTGACGTACATGGTTCTATTGTTAATATGGTGACTACAGACATTTGGACAGTAGGTGGCATCAAGAAGAGAGTGGGTGGCGAGCTGCATTTGAATCGCCATGCATCGATCGATCGATCAGTCTGTCCATGAGTCGACTCATTGGTATATCTGCTTCTGTGTTTTAGCAGTGGCGGTGGCCGTGGTGGTTTTAACAAAGGTAAATGCACCAGACTGTTTGTACTAGTCTGGTGCTATTCACGCATTCACTCTAATATTTACGATTTAAATACTCGGTTACTCGTATTATATGAAAGGGCTGCTATGCAACATTTTAGCGACGACGTGTAAATATCGTCGAGTACCATTTTTTTTTTTTTAATTAACTCTGCTCTGGCGCTTTCCAAGGGACTACCTTTTCTTTAATTTTATCGTTTTTTGTGTATCTTAATTAACAACAGGATGATACGGCGCCTCAATCAGAAATTATTTGTAAAACTAATTTGTCGGCCACGTCAAGGATCCAATACAAGAACTATTTGCTTTTTCTTTATCTTTATTTAATGCGGCATTGCACTTACTTTCTTTATCTTTAATTTTCAACGATGCTGCATTTAATTTCAATTTGTGTCATTCGCGCGAGAACTATGGTACCTTGTTGTCTAATGCCCTTGATAGGCTATGGGTTTATGATAATGATAAAGATTATGTACTGTGATACTTTTGAGTGCCATTCCTTAAGATACTTAATATTCTACACGCATGGTACTCTTATGTTATCAAGCAAGAGGAATGTATTGTGATTGAAAATGAATGGTAAAAAAAAACATGAATCATGACAAGAGCCTAGGCTACTGAGAAGGAACTTGAGGGGGAAAAAATGTTTTTCACCTGTTCGTTGCGATACGTAATAAGTTTTGACATTAGTAAAAATATATGAAAACACAGCCTCCAATAATTATTAAAGAAAGGCAGCTGACGAAACAAATGATCTACGTGTAATCGCAGATAGAAAAGAAACATGGAAGATCAAGGGTTAAAATAATGTTGCAGCCCTTTTGTATGTTAAGCTGCAACCTTGTGTTATCTACGTATCGTTAGGTGTTACGTTAAGCGTATTAGGTCAGTGCGTGATAAATTTGATAAAGAAAAGAAAATAAAAAAGGAAAAAGAAAAATGCGAAATACGAGTGTAACGCTCATTTTACATTAAGCACGATGTAGGATGGTGAAAGGAACATTATATTTCAAATGTACGAACTTCTTAATGTTAATAACTAATTAACGTGTACCGAGTGCAGAGTAATAATTTTAATAGTTTAAGATGCTACGGACAATTACGAGAAATCTTTATTAAGCAATCATATAAGTACTTTGACTTCGCGTAATGACAATAGTTAATGAAACAATTAAAAGTGTCTTAGACGTTTTGGCTGAGTGTGTAAACGGGCGAATAATTTTACGTATCCAATTTGTTAAATGTAAATGTCTATCGTGCCCGCTGCAGCATACATTAAATCTGTAAGCTTGTGACGCATGTGAAATTTTTCATGTGCTGACTCTCGTGTCCAGAAGAAAATTAAACATAGGAATACATACTCTGTGCATACGAATGGCAATGCTGGCAAATGATAAACTTCAAGTTCAATTGTATTGCAAAAGAAACGTAACAGTGTGCCCCATCTGTGAATTGTACGCTGCACCATGTGCATAGGGAAGTGACTTAAATTTTAAGAGTACAAGGGCGGGGGAAGATAATTTAATGTAAAATAATAAAGTATGGTAGTAGGATTCAGCATTGATGTGTCAGATAATACTTCGATATTTACAGCGTATTATAAAAGGCACATTGAGAGAAGAGAAGTTAAATAAGATTTTCTTGCAATGACAATTCTTAACGTTGTAACATACGTGTTTTTATCGAGTCCATGTTCTCCTTCTTAGCAGAGCCGTATCATATTGAAAGAGCTAATATTATGACTGTAAACGGCCGTTCATGTCTAATGCCTTAAGAAAGCACCTGTTCTTTTGTAACGTTAGATTAGAATCTGAAGTAGATTTAGGGAATAGTAGATATACTGTTGTTCAATCCAGTTAGGATTTTTTTTTATTTTTGTGGAACATGGCATTAATAATGGTGGTGTTACAGGGGGCTACGGTGACCGCAATGGAGGCGGTGGCGACGGAATGGTTGTGCAAGAGGATACCATTTTTGTATCCGGAATGGACCCATTGATCTCCGAGGAAGAAATTTGTCAACACTTCGGTGCCATCGGTCTTATAAAGGTGAGTCATGATCAAGGGGTTGCGTTATGGATAGGAGTTTTTTTTTAACTAATTATGATAATTGTAATGGATTTTTGTAGAACGATAAGCGCACTGGTAAGCCCAAGATATGGATGTACAAGGATAAGAATACTGGAAAGCCAAAGGGCGAGGCTACAGTTACTTACGACGATCAGAACGCCGCGCGATCCGCCATTGATTGGTTTGACGGGAAGGAGTTCAAAGGGTATACAATTAAGGTGCAGATTGCACAGCATAAGAGTAACTGGCAAGGTAGTCGTGGAGGAGGTGGTCGTGGAGGCGGCGGTGGTCGTGGACGTGGTGGCGGCGGCGGCGGTGGTTTTGGTGGTCGAGGTGGTGGTGGTGATCGGGATGATCATCGTGGAGGTGGTGGAGGTGGCAGTGGAGATGATCGTCGTGACGGAGGTGGTCGTGGTGGCGATTGGAGGTATGAATAAAAGAGTGTCTTGATCTCTTGGAGATGCTTGGTTTAGAATATACATAAGTTCATCGCGACTCCAAATTTTCTCGTAGGTGCCCAAACCCAGATTGCGGAAACACGAATTTCGCTTGGCGCGATCAGTGCAACCTCTGCAAGAGTTCCAAGCCTGAAGGAGCTGGTGGAAGTGGAGGTGGTGGTGGTCGTGGCGGTGGCAGCCGAGGAGGTGGCGGAGACCGCGGTGGACGTGGAGGAGGCTTTAGAAGTGATAGAGGCGGACGTGGTGGCGACAGGGGCGGAAGAGGCGGCGGCGGTTTCCGTGGCGGTGATAGAGGTGGCCGAGGTGGTGGTCGTGGCGGACCAATGAGAGGTGGTGGCGGGTCAGTATAAATTATTAATATTATAATTTGGGCTTTCAATGGACGCTGGTTTTTATGTATTAATATAATAATTATTACAGACGTGGAGATAGGGATAGGGACCGCCAACGTCCTTATTAAAGGAAACTATCAGTACGTCAGCACCACACGGATGGACTTGTACACATTTGTACACATTCATAGTTCATGTACATTTCACCAAACACAAATATCGTGTGTTACACTTATTGCATCGCCATTTTATTTCCTCATACTTTTGTATTCACAAGAATAGTGGGAAGACATGAAAAATAAATTGTAATCTTTCTTTTGTATTCGTGACGAGAATAACTGTCTGTGTAAAGCTAGATTTTAATAAACAATAAGACTTTAGTTTGTAACTGCAAAAGGTGTGTTTTATTTAATCATTAATTCGTGTAACTTATATTCCATAAATTTGACTCTTGGTTTCTGTAAATGCATATTATGTATATACGCAAGACAAGATTTTAAGGACGTCAAATTCGTTTGCTCCAGTTAGCTTACGCTGCTTTCTACTGCCATTTATATCTTATGGCTGACTCCTCCAAGGAGATGTGCCAGTAACTAGTGTTACAATTGGTTGTGGTTTCATTTATTCTGTTGATGCAAAGATGAGTAGAGAGATGGCCAATGAGCCAATGTATTTTTTTTCTTTAATCAGGCCACGTTGCGACCACGGACATATTGAAAACAATTTATTGGAGAAATGTATATAATCTCTGTGTATATACGTCAGTAATGCAGAATCGTCCACTCGTCAGGTGGCACGTTGATACGGAAGTAAAATTGGTTTCAAGAAAATCAGCCCGATGGTGTATCCCTACTCAATGTCCCTACTCATCTCCGGTAAAAGCACAATCCATTCTGATACGTGTTGCGGTCCAACCAATCGCGAGTGGCGATACTAACGCTCCCTTGAGTTCACATTCAAACAAATTTCAGTTGAACTGTTGTGTTTCACCGTTGTAACAGCAGTATATTTAAGTACATGGTTTTGTTAGAATTTCGTTAGAAAGATGAACGACTTCCAACAGCAATATAAAAAGAAGGGTATTGGGTTTGGGAATACTGGGGATGCTCGTATTTTACGAGCGATAAAAGTGCAGGATGCCAGAAGGTTAACACGAGCTCAAAAATTTGCTCAGAATAGGGATTTACAGAAGGGTAAGAGATTTTTAATTGTGTTCCTTTTATGAGAGCCAAATTTTATTTTGCGACTCTTACCACGTACTTATAATATGGAGTGAGACGAAAATCATAGTAGGATTGACGAGGAGGTGATTTTTAATAAAAGATTAATCGGATCCCCATAAAAAATGCGTCATTTTTTTGAAAAATGGTGGGTTTTCCTACAGAAGACGTTTATGTTTGTATAGAATATTATGTTTTAAAAAGGTTGTAAATAATTTAACCAGTTTTTAAGGTTTTAAACAATAATTTTTGTATTTTAATAGTTCTCAGCAATAAAAATTTTAAGCGTAATTGTAACTATCTAAAAACTCCGAATATCTTATATTGAAACACGAAAAAAAAAGTGGGCTCTTTGGAGATCCATTAAGTCGAAGTTTAGTTCGTTGCAGATTTTTAGTCGTGCTTCTCAGAAAAAGAAGTCTGATATGTTTATTTGAAAAATTTATTTTGCAATTCCAAATCATTTTTTCACTATTTTCCTCGAAACATAAAAATTGCTTCATTTTTTCATTAAAACATTCATCTTTAATTGTACTATGATTTTCATAATACATTATACTCATATCATTTACATGTTACAAATATGTAGTTCTATATTGAAATATTGTTTAAAATGTTTCTTCTCAGTTTGTTATCGATTTATTCACCTGGATTAACTTCATATCCAAATTGTTTTACTTTAAACAGGAATTAAATTTTGTAGAACTTATAATTTTGTTCAAGGAACAAATGATGTGTCAGAATCATTTTTGAAGTACATTTATTATATTAATTAAATACATAACATAATTCATATGTATCAGTTAGATTGTTTTATTTTATGGGTACTAGATGAGCAACACAGCAATTCACAGAAGGAGAGTCGCCTGGTAAAACTTTTGAAATGGCAAAAGGAACGTGAAAAATTGAAGAAATTAAACGAAGTTAAGAAAAAGCCTGTGTTCAAAGTTGGAATTGTGCATCATAAGCTTTATTCACCTATACAAGATTCAAAGAGTATACCTCAGACAGAACATCATTCTGAGGTAGTAAAACCATCATCGCCAGTACCAACACGCAGAATAACCAGAGCTACTGAAAAGAGATTAGCCAGAAAGTTAGCTGTCCAGCCAAATCAAATCCAACCAAAAGGAAAGGTAGCACAAAGAAAGAAGAAAATGATGTCGTTTGCACCAGAAAACTATACATTTAAAGCTCCTGTAGGCTTGACAAATGTACCTTTATTTGGTCGAGCTGCTCTAAATAAGGAAAAGGGAGAGCCAGTCAAAATATCACCTTGGCGAATACATATTCATGATACTTCAAGTGATAAAATATCACAGAAATCCACAATGGGTTCTGAAGTTTTATTTGGCCAAACTGCTTTAAATAGTAACAAAGAAATAGCAAAATCCCCAGAATCTTCCAATGAAGTACTCGCAAACGAGATGTTACCAACGGCGGACATGAACACAAAATCGTCTATTATGAAAACACCGTATAAAAGTGGTAGCGATCTAAGATGTATGTCGTCTACTTGTTCCATTGAATCTATCACATTGAGATTATCTCCAGAACAATTGGAAACATTGGACTGTCCAGAAAAAAGAACAAGTCCATGTAAAAGAAATACGCCCACTAACGATGTCAGAAATAACATTAAGGATAATCATGAAATGTCACCAGCATTTTTCTCACCTTACGTTGTCACCAGTCGTGGAAAAAATAAAGTAAGAAAGGAACAACAAATCCGACGAGGAATAGGTATTTCGCCATCAGAAATTCCTACAAAGGAAACAGTGATGCAAAATCTAAATATATCAATAGAAGAAGAAGAGCGTACTGCTCAGTACTTCAAGTTTATTCTGGACCGTGAAGCAACAAGATTAACTGAACTTTGTCAAAAGTGGTCTGATATAAAAATCGATGTGCCAGAAGATGCAAGTTATCAAATAATGCAAGCAATTGGCCAAACAAATTTGTTAATGAACAAAAAGTTCCAGCGGTTCCTCAATCTCGTTCAAGATTGTGAAACCGGTAAAGGTGAAATGTTAGTCACTTGCAAAGACTTACAAGGCTTCTGGGACATGATGTATATGGAAGTAAAGGATTGTGAGAGTCGATTTGCCAAACTAGAGGAACTCAGAGCCAAAGGATGGGTGGAAGATGAACCTGAACCTGTTCGAAAAGTTGTCAAGAAAAAGGGACCTATTAAAAGAAAAGTTACTGCTGGAATATCAAAACAAAGTTCAATACGGGAAATGATAGCAGCTGCAAGGAAACAAAAAGTTGCTGCTAAGGAAGACAGTGACATAATAATTGTAGATAAAAAAAGATTAAATCCGACATTTCCAAAACAATCACCCCTAAAAGCAAATGATAACAGGGAAATCAATGTTTTGAAACCAGCTATTAACAAAATGGTTGAGCATAATGTATCAACTCCCTCTACAGATTTTAAACGCATGAGCATGTTACAAAAGGTACAATTGTCGACAGAAAAGAAATATAAAAGTCCATTGACAATTATGAAAGTGAGTCAAATGTGTAAAACGCCTGATGTTCAGTTAGATCATTCAATAACATATGTAAACTCAGATCAGACACCAGGTCGAAGTATATTGAAAAGATCAGCCGTGTTAAAAGATGAACTTTTACGTGATAAATCAACCTATAAAGTCAATTTTAATGATACCATAACATGTAACGAGATACCAGTCGACGATGAGGCGCAACGTAAATTAGATTTAGCAGCTAGATTATCCATGATAGATTCTTTGGACTTTGACAATTTCCACAAGCCAGTTGCTGATTCTTCACAAGGAGTAAATTTTGCTTGCGAGAATCATTACGAAGTACGAGCTGAAAAGAAGCTTGATTTTACAGACGATAGTTTCGAAGAAATTGACCAGCCGAAAACTAATCGAAATATTAAAGTGCAAGATACAAAAGTAAACAATGATATTGAAGATAATTGTATTGCAGACATTCCAAAAATGGTAGAATTGACAAGTAAACCAAATTCTAAAATAAAAAAGAAAGTATTAAAACGTCAGGATGCTGCAGATTTACCAGATGACTCTGTTAATGAGAAATCAGAAGTACTGCGAACGCTAAGAAACAGAACCATTACAGCAGGTGACACACCTACAAGAAAACATACACCGGTAAATAACAAATATGATGATTGATGAAAAGTTAAATAAATTAATTATATATTTCTTGATTTCATTATATTTTTTTTTTGTTATTTAGAGAAAGCAGGTGATTTCATCTCAAGATACAGAAGCGCAAGATAAGTTAGAGGATAGCGAACAGAAGGAAAATAAGAGTCCTATAAAGTCAAGGCGAAAAAGTTCCATGAAGAATACACGAACAAAGAAGTTAAATTCGCAGGACGATGAAACAGAAGAAACCACAGATGGGAGAACCAGTTCTATTTTATTAAAAACTGATGAGAATCTTGACGTATTCGAGAAAACGAGACGTTCGACGCGAAAGAGTATTCGATTTACTGGTAAATAAATATTAGAAACTTCTGTTTTCTCCAGCCAATAAACCACACATTGTTACTATTTGAAATTATGAAAATCTTTATTAAGGAGAAGAATGTATGGTATGCGCGGATAGTAAACCTGCATTGCCAAAAACACCTCACGTTCGACGGCAAACACCACGCAGAGCTGGGAAAATCAGTTTGTTACCAATGGGATCGGAATATCAAGCAAGTACAAGCAACACGGAAAGCGGAGATCTCATCTCCTGGGACTCGCCAGTAACGCGTTGTAAGTATTATTCAGTTGAAATAGTAAAATTAATAAAGACTAAATTATTTGTGTCTAATTTTAACACTATTTCAATTTTCAGCATCAGTAAAACAGAATAAGTAAAAATTTAATTGAACATACTTATTCAAGTTATTCGACTTCATACAATTTTATATTTTCAACTTATTTATATAATAAACACGGTGCATTTTAAGTTCATAGTAATGCGTCATCTTTTCCTTATTATACTTGGTATCTTCTAAAACGAAGATAAAAATTATGATGATTACATTAGTATTTTCTATGAATTCATGTATCATCGTATCATGAACACCACCAAAGACGAACACTATTATCCCTAATTTGCATTTCGGCGTCACATATTCTCTGACCAGAACTAGTTGCCACTATTGGTAATTTTTTGTGCAAACTTACACCGTTGATGCAATCTTTTGATATTTGTATTCGATGCGTTGGCTTTAAGTCTTCTTCGTGAGTAAGATTTTCAGAATATCTCCAAATTGTTACACAACCATCAGTGCCACCTGTATTTACAAAAATATTTTATATCATTTAAATAAAATAAAAATGTAGAAAACAATAAAAGAAAAAACATACCAGAAACTATTTGACTACCATCCGTCGATATGGATATTTGTATCCTTTGATTAGTATCTGATTGACGATCTTTCAGGGAATACAAAACTATTCCAGGATTCCGTAAATCCCAACAAAGAAACTCATTACTGCGCCTTACTACTGAATATAACTTAGTTCCACAAGGACTAAATTCAATTTGAGTAACTCCATTGCTTGTTTTGAATGTGCAGAGTGGACCATCTTTGTATAGACCTATATAGGTACAACTGTATGGCGTAAATAGAACTTTACGTTAAAGTGATTAAAAATAAAATAAGACATACCCACGTGTTTTGAGTAAGTTCCAAATGCAACTAAACCTGGCATAATTGGATTTTCACGTATGCAAGACACTAATCCAGATGTATTTGGGAAATCTTTTTTTAGGTAAATAGTATCAGTCTGTCGACCTGGTCGATCGGTGTCAAATGTTCGTAAAGCACCTTTGAAGCCACACCATACTTTTCTTCCTGAATCGACAAACTGAACACTTATAGCAGCTTCGACTTCATCTACCCTAAATTATAATTTAAAGTTCAAATATCATTTTTAAATTTTGTTAAGTATTATCAACTTACTGATTGTAAGCTCTGTAAGTAGCTCTCAACTCCCCAGTAAATGCATCCCATAAGTGCACTGGAGTCTCTTGACTTGTACTAATGAAGCAGCAAGTCATGGGATCCCAAGAATTCATAAATGGATACCAGCTGCTATCATAAATTAATCCTCCTTCCTTTACAGATAATGCAGGTTTTAAATCTGCTAATGGTAAGTCCAGTGGTATCTGGCCAGAATACAATTCTCTAGGAAGTTCATAAATTCGTATTCTAAAATCTTCTGCTGGTACTAACAAACAAGTTCCATCGGGTGACCACTGACAACCTTTTGTAAAATTTTCACATGATATCGTAGGCTGGTACTCTTCAGTGGCGGAGGTTAAAAGTTTAGGAGAATTAGACCAATTATAACAAAACGTTTCAGGTTCTTCAGTTCCATTGTCTTTTAATAATTCTGATACTTCACAATTTCCTTCTGGACGTGGCTGGAAAAAAGTATTACAAAAATACATTTAAAATACACAATCGATAAATAACACTTGAGTATTACGCATGGCTTACTTGTTCAACTTTTTTTGCTTCATCTATATCCATATGTTCAACAATAGAAATTTTTGTTTCTGCTACAATTGTGACTGTATTATCATTAACATTTTCTTTTAATAAATATTTGTTTACATCATTTAACTGTTTGGAGTCTTCAGTGTCACTGACAATATTATCAGTATCAGATGCAGCATTATTTTGCGTTTTAATTGATATATCACACGACAGCAAAGATTTATCAGAAATAATGGAAACATGAGAAGAATCTGTACTTGTCATATTGTCGAATTTATGTAAAGATATCAAAATCACAATAATTATTTACCGGTTACAGATACAACTACCATTTTCAGAAACACATGTATATTTTAAGGTGTGTTCCGAAATGTACTGCCAGTACTGCACCAACGCTTTGTCCTTATTCATCCATCGCATCTAAGAGAGATGTAAATACTTTTACAGTACTGTCAGTACATTTCGGAACACACCCGAGTAGCGAATGCTGCTTTTAATAACCCATAAATACACATGATTTAGCTTCTCCACCAATGATGAAAAGATTATTCTTTCGTTGGTTGAATTATACCACTAACCAGATTGAAGTAGTGTTTTAAGTCAATTAATAAACACCATTGAAAACACCATCATCAATTGGTTGAATCCAACACGTTGATTTGCTGTTGGACAGCTGGTCCTTTTCTTGAGAACCAATAGCATACATGCTTTAGTAAGCTGTTATTGGTTATTCACGGCAGTGAAAAGATATCTTTCCGAAACATCAGGTGCACCAATGGCAGCTAAAAATAAATAACCACAAACATTTCTAGAATCTGGTTATGGCCAATTTCTTGATCTTCGGATAAAATTTATCCTGCGGATAAACTTCTAAAACTTGAAAATAATTGGTTAACTGGAGATTTATCTGGAGAATAAATTTTATCCGAAGGTGAAGAAATCGGCCATTAAACGATCAAATTTGAATCTCGACATACGACTACGTCATCGCTGTAAAGATACCTCTTATGATGAAAAATCAGCAAACCTAAACACAATACAAATGCATACGAAATAAGCAAGTTTCAAACAAACCTAGACCTCGAAAAACAATACCTTAACAAAGTCACAGGTAATAACGAACCAAAAGTCTACATCATAAATCATACAAGAAAAAGGTCCAGCTTCTGCACGTCATATGGGCAGGAAATTTCAAAATTTCTAAGTACCCATAGGCCATGCAAAACACATGTTAACCTCGTGTCAAACTACCCCTGTTATTCAGGAGAAACAGGTAAAGAGAGCCAGCCTTATGGGACTTTGTGTCTGACGGCTAGTGGACACAGCAGGACATGGGAAATATGCTGGAACCAGTATAGAAGTTCTGGAGGGGGCTGAAATGCCATATACATAGTTCCCTTCAGACTCATAATATACAGGGGCTAACCCTCTTTACGACTATCTCCTCGGTGTTCCTATGCAATCCACTACACTGTACAATGAGGGTAAACAATATAAAAAAAAATCTTTCAAAAAATCTTAAAATTTAAAAAAATCGAATACTGCCTGATTTACTAAAAAATTCTAATAGAATAAATTCATCATATATCTATGATATTAATTCATTAGATCTCGGAAGAAAATTCCAATAATATTATTAGTGAACCAATTCTTATTTTCACAACGAATGCTGAGGTATCATCAGAATGCCCAAATGTCGTCACTAACCGAGGAGGATGGGCGCGCAATGGCTCGTCTAACTTTGAACCGGCGGTGGGTGGGAGCTACGAGTATCTGAAAGAACGGAGTTCTACTCAGTCTGTCCGCGGCCGTCCGTCAAGTCGAGTTCGTCAAGGCGAACCCATGACTTCCATTTGATTTGTAACACGCGGTGGATTGTGGGGAGCAACCCCTTCGTTGCAAAAGCAACATAAATAAATAAAAGATTAAGTGAGAACGGACAATGTCAATTAAATGAAAACGAATGCAACGAATAAATCGCATCGATCGATAACTCGCACGAAGAATTCGATTGACTAAAAGTTAGTGTAAAGTGTGTCGCGCTTAAAAGTTTGACAATGTGGATTTTACATATGTTAATGGGTCTACTGGCCCTAGTGGCTTGGAATTATCAACGTGTAACGGAAGCCTCCAATATCGAGACAAAACATTACACTATTTACACAGAGGAAGTGGATTCTATGTTTGGATTCTCTGTCACGGAGTATCGAGATTACAGGAGTCGTGGATGGTAAGTAATTTTATTAGTGATACAAGTTCTTTTATTCGATCAATTTTTACGTAAATTTCATTTTGTCGTTTCAACAATATGTTCGCCATTACGATCTTTTGTGTTGTCTACCCATAGCTGTATCATGAAAATGAGAGTGCGTCATCTTTTTTTAATCTAAGAGTCGAACGTTCTGAATAAGCGGATGAGGTAATTGACTGGTTTGATTCATTGCTATGCTGGTGACTCTTAAGCGACTGACGTTTCCTCTTACTTATATGAAATCTTACGTACCTGTCATCGCCGAATAAGAATTTCACAGTCCAATTACAATTTATTCTCAGTACTCATCGAGTGAATGTAAAATAAGGCAAAAATGTTGTTGATGTCATTTTACAAACGTTGAATGAAAAATCTTAGGCTATTAACCAAATATCGTTATAGGGGTTTCTCACAGAGATGTTTCACGTAACTCACAGTGCAAGAGGAACCCGTGGGCGTATATTTAGGCCAACTCGTAGAACCTTTACGAGCAACGGTGCCCATTAATCCCAAGTTAGAATTTCCTTGGCTCTCGTATCGTTTGCCCTATGGAAATAGAATCGTGCTAAAGAGTAGGAAACTGCGTCTTAATGCAAGATCGGGTTTCGCAGAAAATCGCTACAGGTCCTTTCATGGTGGAAGTCGGTAAATCACTCTGTTGCTCAGTGAGCCAGTACATTGGTCTCTGATAACTTGTACGAGATATCCAGATGCGACTTGTAGAATTCCCATAGCTCGTACACACATAGATCAATATACAGCATCTATACTGACCGCAAGACTGATTTGATACAGGATGTTAGGTCATCGCTGCAATGGTGTTGCGTGGGCGGTACATCTCTCTCTTCTCATTTATCCTCTTTATTCGTATACCCTATCTTTCTTGCTCCTTCTGTCCTCTCTGAGACCCGACGCCTTGATTATTATTTTTCTAATCTTTACGTCGAATCTGGTATTGCGTGCACAGTCGCCTACCGTGAACGCATGAATGGACACCTTTTTAACATTGAGTACATGAGTCTAGGTCAAATAACACGTTAAAACAGCCTATACTCATTTTTTATTATACTGCTTATTATCAGAATACTCAAACGACCCGCATACCTTATGAATTGACAATCTTCATAATTTTCGGTAAATTTGACAAAAAATATATAAAGACGTCTATTTCGAGATATTTTAACGAGTTTGTTATTCCATGATCGGATATGAGAAATTTCTAAAGAAAACATTGGTGACAGGTGCTTTCCACAAAATATGACGTGTTCATCGCTGCGGTGGTGGTAGTGACTTAATGTTTCTAAGATCCAGTCTTTAACATCCGGAGTGATTCGACAGCTATATATAGATGTCAATTCGCAATATTCTTAGTAACGAATAAGCGTTAAGAGAAAAACAAAAATGACGTTTTACTTCCCCGGCAGGATGGTGAACTAATTTCGTTACATCATTTCTGTGAAAAGGAATTTTTTTCTTACTTAATTTAAAAAAAGAACAAGTCAAAGTTGCGTATATATACATATATATTCTTCTCCCGGCACGCATTGCCTATTTTACTTCCTAGAATGTTATTTCGCTTATAAACCACTCGGACGTCCGATAATCACGAGGTATCAGCTAATGGCTACAGTTTTTCCGCTATGCAATCTTATCACGTTGTTTCGACTCCCGTTAGAAAGGTATTCCAAAATTCCTCAAGTACCCATATACCACGGTCCTACGGGATAAAGAGGTCTAGAAACACGGTAGTAGCTCCAAGGTAAACAAGACCCGTACAGTGATGTACCTTCTTCCGAAACAATCAGTCAGATCAATATCTAAGTACTTTTAGGAACCGTTTACCATCTTCTTAATTTTTCCGAAAACCATCTTCAACTATAATTAGTCATTTTAAACTAAGTGCCATCTGTCACAATTTTTATCGATACTTGTACGGATATTCTAAACTATTGGAACATACTATAAAAATGAAGTATCGATAAAAATTTATATGACTTTTAACGATACCTCTTGGTAGAGGAATTCGAGGAGGAAAAAAAAGTTGACTAAAGCCTTTATCACACGTATGGTCGGTAAGCTTGTTCTGCTCGTACCAGACGGCAATTAGCTGACAATGAGATAACATCGAGTGACGTCACACGACGCGTGTGAATCGAATTTAAACTATCGTACCAGTAACCCTACGAAGCTGCCGATCAACATTGATTTTGACCTCTCGTTGAATTATGTCGCGTTCATAGACATTCGTTATTTTGCCATTCGTTTGCGTTACGCGTTTTCTTTCGCCCACCGCATGCCGCGTGTCTATCTACAGTCTTGTATTAGATCGGGACACACCTTGGAATTGATTATGAATTAACTTTTGGTTGGCAATGAATATGGATACCGATAGAAACGAGCATTCGGACCGGTTTTTGAATATTTTACTGATGTAAACATATATGTATATTATAAAATTTCGTTATCCGTGAGTAATCGTTTTATTCATGGCGCTAAGGTTTTTTTCTTCTTTCATGCACTATTTTTTTTATCTCTCGACAATGCGGGTAGCACATTAAAAATGAGGATTCTGAAAAATAAAAGTAAAAACGAGGTAAAAAGATAAAGGGCACTTCCATGAGTGGCGGATAATGAGGATCGCGTGAGACACGTGCCGGCAGCCGTCGTTATCCGGAAGAGGCAACAGCCTCGGGCTTTTTTTCTGCAACTGCAATGGCTTTGTTTTAGCAGTCTTTAGAGTTGTACACGAAAAATTTTATTAATAAAAAAAATTTTATTTTCCAAGCATCCAGAGATATATAGAGTGACAATAAAAAAAGCAAGTAGGCTTTTAAAAAAACTTTATTTTGCAAGCATCCAGAGATATACAGAGTGACAATAAAAAAAAGCAAGTATGCTTTTAAAAAAACTTTATTTTGCAAGCATCCAGAGATATACAGAGTGACAATAAAAAAAAGCAAGTACGCTTTTAAGAAATGCGTGCACAAACAAATGTCTTGACCGGTGATAACGTTGATAAGTTGACAGATGACTTACGTGCAGCATAATGTCTAAATTTGGACTGTGTACTAACTCGAACCATTAACGGTCTCTTCGTAAATAATAAAAAATCTGTGGGATGGTCTTGAGAAAGATTACGTAATCATACGCGTAGAAAATTCTACTAGGCGCCATACATAACGTAAACGAGTCTATGTATACATGACACTGTTCATTGACTGATTGAAAATCAAAGTTTCTAGGAAATTGCGCAATATAAGAAACAGCATAAAAATGAAAAATTTTCAGTTCAATCACTTTTTTAATTTGATAAAATTAAAAAAAATTGTTTTCTATGTATATAACTAATTCTATTTCATTATTTCATAACGCAAATCGCATACGTGCCATATGAACGTCATTACTCGCGATTTCGTTATCATTTCGCATTACACCGGTTGATGACGCGTCTTACATTAAAAATCTCGTATGATATTATCCTTATTCGGCATTAGAGTTCGCGGTAGTAGATGTAAAATGAAGTTCCTGGCCATTCGCGGAATGCACGAATGAACTAAGCTGTATAGATGCCCTGAAGCACGTATATTCTTTAAGGTAGACTTCTTTCGTGGAAGGAAATCGAAATCGATCCGTTCCAACCTAACCTGACTTAATTTAACGGAAGTCCACGTGAATTCAAGCCTGCCATATGTCAGAGACCTGATGTCAATTCACCCTCTATTATCTGACGTTTCTTTTTTAAGTACCGTTTTTTCTTAGCCCACCATATATATTCGTAAATTGCATTCTGTCCCGTTGCAACGTTCACACGTGTTCCCATGTTTTTTTTTCTTATACTTTCAAATCACCCGCCATATTGCATCAGGCGCGTGCTTCACGTCAGTACATGCTAACGTTTACGTACGCGTGTACCTCGCAGGGAGAAATTGCTTTCAAAATACAACCTCAAGGGCTGTTTACATGTCTGGTATTAAATCGTAACACTCGCATTATGCATTATATATCCATGTACTGAAAGCAGACATCGTCTTTGGAATTAATACGATAAATAAATTGATGATCGTTACTCGTGTATCACGTTACGCAATGTATCCCCCACGTGTAATAGCATCAGGTTTTAAACTGGGTCATTGTATCACTATCCTAGATAGAACAATCGAGATTTGTTAGAATTAAATACATAATATTAATATGCACACGACAAGACCACTTATGGACTATTTAGATAAACATTGGTCATGTATCTCCTCGGCTTGTTCCAGGAATAGATAGCCACTGCGGATTACAAGAAAAAATGTACTGCAGCGTACGCATA
The DNA here is from genome assembly GCA_036026315.1 of Trachelus stipa. Lineage (NCBI taxonomy): Eukaryota > Metazoa > Arthropoda > Insecta > Hymenoptera > Cephidae > Trachelus > Trachelus stipa. Next base: position 1,105,306 of record JAYRCB010000007.1, read on the forward strand.
TAAAAAGCCGATAGTTTCCTTCCACAGCTATAAGGAAACTATTCGAGCATTCGTGCATCCGGAATTATTTCTGTACAGCTGTTCGATTCTCCGCCATCAGGTTGTCCTACGACTTTGATACGACTTCGACCAACGCGTTGTGGCTGCCCTGACTTTCGCAACGCCTGGCGCCCACATGGGCGACGGTCTGACCGTTCGACACACATGTCGCTTTTGAAAGTGTTCGCTTCGAAGATTAACGTTAAATCTTAGGCATTGAATAAAACCGGAAATATTTTCTCCCTGCTTACCCTCTGTATACGTTTGTAACGTCGAAGGACGGAGCTGGCTGATCTTTACGAAATATCCGTACGGTGTCGTTCACAGGTTCGCTACAGTGAAAGCAGCGATAGTCTGCGTGAATCCAGTGCTCCTTATAAAGTAACGGAGACTTGACGATATACGCACGCCTCCGTTGACGTTACGTCATCGACTACCACATTGTGCACGCACGCTACCGCGTATACACATCGAGTTACAAGTCGGTTCAGGTGTGGATTAAGACACGTTGCCAGGTTAGGTTAGGTTCATGCACGACATGGATACATACCACCCACGGGTAAACTAAATGACGATAGATCGAGACGAATAATTGATATTTATTATCGCGGTCGACTAAGAGCCGAAATTATTCGCGGGATACTTGTGGCGGCCATTTTGAAATTCTTACGAATTTTTCGGATACGTATTTCATGTAGGTATTCCTACGAGCGACTGTCTGCCGTGCGGAACTCGTCAGTCGCGATGGGAATTCTCTGATATAAATTTGTCAGCAAGGCATGCCGGGATCTTTCGTATTGCGCGCGCGGGATATTCGAAACGTAAAAGCGGCAGCCGATTGGAACTAGCGATTGGCGCGGCGAAACGAGACGTTGGCATTGAGCAATTCGCCAAGTACGGTGTCGCCCTGGAGAGATGGTAGCCGCGCGATTCCGCCGAATAAGGAATTATAAGTGCGGCACTGTCGTGAATTGCGTTGTAATAAGTCAATACGACGCGCGCTCTCCTTTGTACGAGTCACGGAAAATGGCGCTGCGTTAAGATACACGACGATTTCAATGTCTCACCTAACGGACTTTTATGTACGGAGAAAGGACCATGACGTTTATTTATCGTTGTGGTTAGCATAGTGTCGTATTATTTATCTTACAGTGTATATATATATATATATATATTGTGACGACACTTTTTAACGGTGACGCACAAATAAATGGCACCGCGAGAAATAATGAATAAAATACTAAATTCATGGGCGCCAGGTATAACCAGAGTTACACCGCTGTCTCCTAAGGACATCCTGGTCAGCTTTTATGCGGTGGAGTCCTGGGTTTGGGAGACAATAATAAAAATCTGAGAACTAGGAAGGTGCACTCAAAAAATTATTGAAAACGACACACTATCGGAACCAAAATCTGGGGACGGGTCCGATTTATTTTAAATAGAAAAATTTTAGAACAGGATGTTTGAATACAAATGATAAGTACAGAAAACAGATCGAGATGGTACAGAACACACTGGGATATTTACCCGAACGACATTGCACGCTAATGTTCCCACTGGAACAACGCAACATACGATACGATATAACAAACGGTATGACGATAAATGGTACGACAGTAAACGGTACGATAGTAAATGGTATGATACTGACTCACGCACCCATGTGCCAGGCAGACGATTCCGTGAGACGTGGACTGGACGATTAGACACAAAAACTGAAGACTAAACAGAAGGAAATGAGAGACCGATCCTCTGTTTGTCACCGGATTAGCTATCCTTGGACCTGTAGTGGTCAGGAAAGCGCAGGGTGACGCGTAAGAGTACGTCGAACAGAAAAGATCGGTTGATCCCGTGAATTTAAAGATAGCCAAAATACCCCTGAGCGTCACTCACCGTTGTCCAGTAGCTCCTACTAATCCTAGGAACACACTCTCCTGGGTTGTAGTCCCTCAAACGGATCACGATACGACACAATGAATCCAAAAATCGGTTCAAAACGATAGCACGTCTATCCCTGAGCTAGGCCACGCTGTGAGTGACGCTAAAAATTTCCAAAATCGGGAACCTGCTCGAGAGCGCGCCGCAATTCCACCCCCTGGTCCAACCAAGTTCGCTGTTACATCGGCTCCGTTAGCGAGCTCGCGATATTCAATTGCTTTGACGATCTCGATAAAATAGATCCTGGCATCTTGCTACGTTAGGATGGCTGCAGAGCCGTTTCCGGGAGTCGGAAACTCCTGGATGCCCCGTGCTCCTGAAGACGCTCGCCGCTTGCTTTGCGTAGTTGAGCCACCAGGTTGTGTGCTCCGGTCTTGACGTCACCTCTCCTAAACAGCGCTCAGCCAGGCCCGTAGTTGGCTCTCTCTCGGACCCCGTTTCAATAGAAATTATGTCGAATCCCCTCGGATTCGCTTAATGAACTCAAAAACAAACGAAATGTTCCCCACAGGGAAAAAAATACAAATTCTTTAAATAAAGTCAGTCCAACGCCACGCGAAACGCTCCGTAACCCATCAGGCCCCACGACGTAGCCGAATTCGCCTTATTTTGTGACGTGCATCAAAATGCCACGTCACAATATATATATTGTTTACGTGCATTCTGCGCTTATAAGAAAAAGGTTAGTAACGTCAAAGCGTCACGTCGCTTAGGACGCCATGTTTGATTCGTATATGGCGCTAAAAGAATGCATATTATAATGCACCTTCCGAATGCAGGTATACCAATCGCACTTAAGCGAATATCTATGTCCGACGTATGACGTCTACAGGGACCGGTTTCGCCCATGCATCGTCATTCCAGTGTTTCACGCAATGATGATAATTTTACAGGGTTACACAGAACGGCAATTGCTTGGTGGGCGAAAACGACGGCAGTGTTGTTTGGCATCGTCCCACGTAGAATTGATATGTATGCCGCGATTGTATATACATGGTATAGTTTGTAAGATGGAGAAATCAATCAGTGGCCATTGATACATAGCGTCATTATAGCAATCTTTATGGTGCTGCTTGTCAATCGTGTAACGATTACACCGTCGCTGTAATAATCTTTATTTATCATTTTCTATGAATCCAAGGTTCCGTCAGACAGCACACTTCGCATTCGTACGATTCGTTTACTCTGGTCGATCAGTAACGTAACTTACATAATATCTTATACAGGTATATGCATACGCGTGTATGCATACGTGAATACGCCATAACCTGGCGGAGGATTGTGGAACTAGAATATATGTCTAGACAACATTCTAGGCACTCAGCTGTCCCTGAGTGGCTGCAGTATGTCAAGGTTGACAATGTCGGAAAGATTTTTGTAGCGTTCAGAACGAAAATATTGTGCGAAAAAATTTCGACGAAACGTTAAATTATCTCGAATTGGAGGTTCTATCGAAAAATTCAACAGAATTTATTTTCGAAGGTCAAAAAGCTAATCCGATTATTTTATACGTGGAATAATATTTGGACCGATTTGTGGATGTTAGAGGCTACTTTATGTTGATAGCGTTATTGGAGTATGATTATTTAGACGATAGATGTCGTTAGTCAATGTCATGTAAAGGAAAGGCAGGCTGAGTGTTGCAATATCCGAAAATCATTTTTTTTTATCCGAGAGAACTACTCTAGACGTTTTGATGGACCTTTTATCATTTCCTAAAGTAGACAGGAATCTCACCTGGCTTTTAGTTCTATTGTCCTTTCGCAAGAGTTCATACGAGAGGAAACCGATACACGTAGCTGATGGGTTGTAGATTACAGTGATAAGAAAAAACAAATTAGAAATATATCGAACTCACTTTTGAGACACACCCTTTACGCATTATGATGACCTGGCAAAAATCTTGTACCCACAGTATTATATATATATATATATGCACTCGCTATACATATGTGAACGTACGATTAGAGACTACATTAATCCCTGCCACGAATCCAATCCTTGTAATAGCCTCGGCATCGAAACGATAGGAGGGCCCTGTAAAAAAAAAGGGAAGAAAAATAAACGAAAGTTCATACCCTTAAATCAATAAAGGTAATGGGCAATTTGACGCGAGTTCACAGGGATCGTTAAATAAATTGAAGGCGTCGAGATCGCCATTGTCTGTCATTATATTAATAATCCATTAAAATTGAGACATTCGTTACATTACTTATATTTATTTCCAATTAATATTGTGGAAAAAATACATCACACTGTTTACCGAAATAATTTTTTATCCTAGGAGGTCACGTTCTAAATTGACCTATAACCAGTGATCCGGATTTGAAAAAAAATTTTGGACTGTCCTCATTTTATTTCACTCCGTCGATAAGTCGTCGATATAACCTGATAACCTCTTTGATCCGTAGCTATAAACTCGTCCTAAATATAGCGATGCTTTCTGAGTCTATCGCTCCGTGGGAAATTTAATGACCAGTGTTTTTTTTTTCTTTTTTTCAGGGTAATTGTCGGAGCACCGGAAGCACAAACGTCACAGGAGAACGTATATCGTGGTGGCGCTGTCTACAGATGCGATATCACGACCGACAATCGTTGCATCGCGATCGATTTCGATACGAGTGGTAAATCGATCATAATAAACCTGTATACTGCCAATGCAATGATACGTAGCATAGTGAACCACCTTGGAGAAAATTTTTTTACGCAATCGGTCCGACCATGTGAATATTGGGTTGGACAATTCTGTAATGACGTCATCGTTCGCGTCATCACTTTAAAAGAACATCTCTGACCATTCGAATAATGGGATCAGGAATCATACGTATTTCTCCGAACTATATACCACTCCTTTTTTCCATTTTTTTTTAATGAATAATTTTTCAAGGAACGCTACATACGTTCATTGCCTTTTAACGACATAACCTTGTTAACCGTGACTCCTGCTGATCCGTAGAATGGCTGGTGCTACTTTGTCTTTCTTTTTATATCAAAGTAGACTAAACAAGATTACGTTTGGTCTGTTGGCTCAGCTAAGCCCTATAGAGACGCATAGGGAACCATCATCCGGCAGGCTGATATTCTCGCTCCTCCTTACTGCCACAAGGCTCATCCTTATCCTGACAGTTTTAGCAGCGCTAACAAGGGCTCGTTCGTGTATTACGAAACGTGTCTACTTATGGCGGGCTGACCCATATTCACGCTGGAGGCCCTAGAAGAGCCCGATAATCTTTAGGAGGCAGAGCTCTATTCCCTTTCTAACGCCAAAGCTATTTTTAATAACTTTATAGCACTGTCGTTGACCCTTTCATTTATCGTTTTATATTTTCACGGCTCCTTTCACGTGGTACAATATCCTATACACGTATGCGTAGACGGACTTCCGGCGGATTGTTTTCTTCAAAGAAAACGGACCGGTCGGTATCATGGGAATTTTCAGGCTTCGTTTTGTACAGTGGGTATATGACAGTTCTTTGTTAATTTTTTTTATTTGTCAATTAATTAAACATCAGTTACACAATCCCGCTGGTAACTCCGACTGCTAATTGGTGTGCAGGTGTGTCGATTCTCTTTGATCAGTAATTAGCAGATGCAGCACACCGGCTGATTCTTGTCCAATTAGGACTGCAGACTGGCGAACTTGGGTGCTAAACACGAGGACGATCGCGTTGCAGATGTAAATATATGCTTGTTGCCAATTAATACACTGTAGCGTGGCATTCGGTATCCGGCAGTTGGGTTCTAGGAGAAACTTGACGGATATAGGGGAATTTATTTGTGTAGAATGAAACGAGGAAAGCGATGGTAGGAGGGGGTGGGCAGGGACAGGGGAGAGGGGAGGGGGAATAGAAAACAGGAGAATAAACGAGGGACAAGAAATTATTATAGCCTAGGTAATTTTCTTTAGAATGAGAAGCGGTTGCGACCTTTATTAAAATTTTGGAAAAAAATTTCAATTTTGTAGATTGTGTCTACTGTTACTACTAGTACTCGTACTACTGTGCACGCAAAGTAGGGAAAGTGGGTACGTAATGTACCTGGTTATAAGTCCGTAAGAAAATACCTGGGTAATATATTCTGCATTGCCATCCGTGGTTAGGCTCGTTACTCAACCTGCAGCGGGTTTAAAATAGTGGTGAGTTAGCCACCACCCAGAATTATACAGTGCGGATCTTGTATAAACAGTCATCCTCAAAAATAACTACAACACGTCGTGCTCATTCGAAAGGCGACTGCATCATGGCAATACGTGACCGTCGCGTTGAAAAAAAAAATTAGTCGGATGATACGAAAAAAATGAATTGAAAAAATTGTTAACATTTTTGAGTCTCGAAACGAATGATTTAATTTTATTAAGAAGGTTAAGAACGGTATTCCTGTAAATCTTATTGATTTGATATCGATTAATCGTTGATGCGTGAATTTTTTTGCTTCTCTTATCCAAGAAGATAGTTCACTATTGTCATTCAATTCTCGTACGAGGAAGCGCAACCTCGTGGCCTTAGAGGTCACTCACTTCTCAGCTTACGCGAAGTAGACGAGGGGACCAGGTCCTCCTGCTGACCGTGCTGGAGGATGCAGTTCGGTCCGGAGAAAGAGCGAGAGAGATAAAGAGAGAAAACTCCTTGGAATCGTTGACAAGAACCGGCACTGCCTAATACAGAAAACCGTATGTCCGTATGACATGCCCTGCCTGCTTGGCTGTACACTCTGCCGGACAGCATCCGCTAGCTCATCTGCTCTCCAGAACGGTTGGTACTGCTGGTACCAGTGGCTGCAAAAGCATTGGTACCGGTGGTACCGCTCCCGTAGTCTGGCTATATCGTCGCCCTTTACGGGAAACTCTTGACCGATACGGGTAACGGGTTCATTCTGTTACCCACAATGGAACGAAAATTCGAATAAGAAACTGCGAACGTTGCATCGCGATGCATTCGCGTTGCACTGGGCTTCCGGTATTTTCTTAGCACGATCAATATAAATAATATATTTAAATTATACGACACACCATTTTCTAATAGCTTTGCGGAGTTATTGCGTACGGGTTATAGAATTTTATTTTAGGAGATTACCGTGTAATTTTATATGTAATAGGCTGAACTAATTTTTTTTTTCCTTGTGCTTAAGTATTCCAGACTTACCGGGATGCATTTCTATCTGCGTGCAACATATGTATGCAGTAAATTGCATCACGTGAATGGAGCCCTATTCCTTGCCTGGTATTACTATCGCTTGTCTTACCAGTGGTATTAGAAACCGTGGTGGATCACCAGGTGCAGCAATTGCGGGAACTCGTCCTTCCATCAAGTCCTATTCCATTCCGCAGGCTGCCACCTCATCCAGAGACATATTAGGTTACTCCCAGTAAAGTAGTAAAGCTGTAAGATGTCTGTACTTGTTATGGGATACTCGAGAGTGAGTTTACAATGTTTCGCGTTTTGGTATAAAAATTGACGAACAATCGTTATATCGATTTACGTGGGTTGTATAATAATAATAACAATAGCAAAGTCGTATTCGTGGTCGTTGACACGAAGAATCGAGAGCCGCAATTAAGTAGGGAAAACTGATTAGGTCCCGACAGTACCGTTAGGACAGGAAGTTGTAATCGCCGTGATGACAAATATGAATCCTATTCCGGTTGCAGGAAACAACTACAACGTCGACCCCCATTCTAGGAACGGTTTTCCGGCTCAAATTGACAATAAAACCTTACAGTGGTTCGGGGCGACAGTTTCATCTTCGTACAAGGACGGAGGACCCCTTTTGGTAAGATTCTTTGTTTTTTTTTGGTTATTCATTAGATAAAATAATTTTATCGAAGTCAAATTGTATTGCCTTTTTTTTCTCAAGCTGGCACGGACCTACGAACACTAGGCAGTTGCGAAAATTGAGTCTGATGGGCTGTTAAAGAAATATACATTCCTTTAAAAAAAGTAAACAGCTTCCGAAAGAAAACGCATGAGAAGAAGAATGCGCGCGTACCCTGGATCCAATTGGTGTACGTTGAATCTGGACCGAATGACAGTTGTAAAGAAAAGTTTTTTTTTTAATCCCGCTAAAAACGAATGACTTTCAAAATTTTCATATTTACCCAAAAGTTAAAAATATAACTACGTGAAAAGAGGAATCACGAGTTCTACTGCTCATTGAATTCCCAGTATCGTTAGGGTAGCTTTGTAACGAACACACGAGACACGTGTCCCTGGTGCGGCTATTCTATTTCAGGATTTCAAAACCTCAAAACCTCATGGGACTTCTGCACCAGCAAGATTTACGAAAATTTATCAACCGTCCTTATCGCCAATGAACGGAAAGTCAATCGTAAAGGAAGGAAAAAGTGCAGTAAAAATTTTCTCATACCCGAAAATAATACACGACTTATACAAAGGTCATAGGTCAACGCACCAACGTCTCGAATAATTCGTGCTAACATTTTCACTAGTTTTTGCCGAAGCGTTCAGGCTTTCTAAATTCTCATTAACGTCCTGTCTGGATACCAATCCAACGCGAGGATCTTTGCCCTTCCTGGAGTCTTGGCTTCTGGTCGAATGCGGCCAACCGCCGCGGTGCCTATGATGTATTGCCGCCCTTATCTATCTTTATGGGCGCTCGTGCGTTTACATGCAACTACACGAACCGTACGCGTAGTGCGCGTACACGGACTGGGATGCCCAGCTGCGTGTCTGCGAATAAAATCTGGCGTGTATGCACATCACGCGCCACTGCGGTAGTCGCATGCGGTGCGTTTTACGCCGGAGGAAAGAAAAGATTGAACGAATCCGCCTCTGGTTTTCTGAATTCTTTTGGCGGCTACAGCCCGCCTGTATCTAGAATATATTGGATATATATATATAAGTCAATCGAATTGGTCAGTATGTCCGGATATATAAGAAAGGTAACGTGGTAGAGATTGATGAAATTTTTTTTCTTTCGCTCTAGTATTTATGGAGCGAAAAATTAAATAGGTCGAATCATCTAGACGCGGCGAGTATGCATGTAACTTCAAGCTGAAGGTTTAAGCGCTGTTATGGATTTTTCATAGCGATACGGGTACTTGTGTAACTTCGCATTGCGAGTCATCAGCTGAGTGATCAGGGACGACATTCTCTACGTAGTAATGTTGGAATTATCTACTTACTCCAGAATGCGAATGCGCGTTCTCATGTATGCGACTTGATTGTTTTCTTCAGTGCTTGCCCCGTTCGTTCGTTCTTTCTCTCTTTCGAAGCGATAAGTCAATGCGACTAAACTTCGGGAAGATTTAACGCTATTGCGTTTTTTTTTGTATTTTATGAAAATTTTATAAATTATGCATGAAATTTTACAAATTTTTCTTTTTTTTTCTTGCCTATTTCGTATCTTTCATATACATCGTGTACTTCCTTAAATATGAATATAGCTGCTTCTGCTCTCTTTACTTTAATCGACTGAAGCTTCCACTTACACAGTATGCGATATCGCTTTTACATATATATATGCTGGCGAATCTCTAACGATGCCAAACGCAGAACTGCCTTGTATGCGATTATTCGCATCACGTTTTGCAATGCCAGTGTCGTAGTACTGATACGGTACTTGAAAATCGCAACACGTATCACGTGCAATATTAATTTTTCTGTCCTACGTCTCCTTAGAGTATATTATTTATTCCCACTCACGTTAAAGTCGTTCACACTGACCGACGTGTGTATGGACATCCATAAGAATTCACCTTGTCCTCACATCGACACGACTCGTATAGATCACGAAGCGTAGACGTCTCCCGTCGCTCCATTGTAAACCGCGATACCGAAAAGACGAGTCCTTGCGAAGGCTGTAGATCCCACGGGAATTCCCCGAAATGGTGCTGGCATCTCGGCAAGTCCGAAATAAAAAAAAAAAGAAAGAATACAACAAGACCGCATCGCGCGAATTTATCGCTCGCGGAATCGGGCGACACGAGCAATTTGTCGTGTTCGGCCGAAGAATAAAAGAAGCGCGAGGGAATAGTAAAGAGAAGACGTAGGAACGGTGGAGAAGTAAGAGGAAGGGGGTTGCTAGAGTCACGGAAGAGTCGATAAATCCAAAGTGCGGCCTTAGGGCAAGTCCGTATAGCTGGCCCGATATCGGTACTTGGAGTATACAGGAAGCGCGTTAACGTGCCTTTAAATATTCCCGCCGTTCGTACGGATCGTCGAACAATCGTGGCGTGGAAAGGAGCGATGTCGACGAAGAGTAAAGACAAAACGAAGAACTGAGTAAAAAAGAGAGAGATAAGTGCGAGCTCCCTATACAAGCCCGCAAAGAGAAGAAAATGACAATCGGGGTAGAGCCATGGCTAACTCCACGAGGAGCAGCCACTCCAAGGAGTCCTGGACTCCTCGTGGAACAATCGCCAGTAAAATATACGCGTCCTCCCGATAAAACCTTCTACTGGCTGGCGGCACTCTCTTCGCCGTCGGACGTCCTCGAAAGAGGCATTGTCGTTCGCCGGTAACGCATCGATTAAAACGACCGTAAGAACGACGAGGCCCGCGCCGAAGTCGAACTCCGGGAACAATCGGCACGACCCCAACGACCTGGCCTGAGAGCGGATCCTTGTTTGAGACTGATAATCTTGTCTTTTTTTTACCGCGCTCCTCTTCCACACACCACTCCATCTTCTTGTAGGAACATTTGTTATTACTCACGTTCCTTGGGTGGATCAACCGTTCCGTCAGATCCGTTTGATAAAATTAAATATTTAAAGATTGAATCAGAGCCGAATTATTTTTTGAATCTTGGATTCCTCAATTTCTTTGTCGACCCTCTCACTCTCTCGGAGTCAAAGGATTATCCGACCTCGAAGACAATGCACATTCCGCGCGGGTGTTTTGCCGACGGGACAAATTGCGACGCTCGCTAAACGGCGCCTTTTTGCGACGACGCCTTAGCCTTCCCCCTACTTGCTGCTGCGGGCCTCGCGCTCGTACGAACTATAGCCGAGCCACTTTCTGGTGACTCGCTATAGTCTTTTCATATATACCGCGACAATAAACCCTAAGCAAGAGCGCTGATGCTTCATTGTCGCAAAACGTGGGATTACTTTGACCTCGTTAAACGCCAAGGATCTTCTCACTCGGTACCTCGTTGTCAGTGCGGCAAAGAGCTGGAAAAAAAAAGAAATAGGACTGGAGCACGAGTCATCGAATCAACCGCCCTTTCTACAGAAGTCACACCGTGGTCTGTTTTTCTTTTAAGCGAAACAAAAAATTTCATCCTCTAATTAACTTCCACCCTTTACATCTGGACTGTACTTGTTATCTCTGTAAATAAAGCTGGGAGTTATCTAGACTAGACACGCTGCAGTACATATGCACAAACTGATTATATAGACTTTTAATATTATCGTGTTGCAGTAGCTACAGTGTAAGGTACAATGACTATTTACCCTTTGTATATTCCGTGGACACGAACAGCCAGTACGCGTCAAGCAAACGTTGATATATCCGGATAGTAATATCCAAACGGAAATACATTAATTAAAAACTAATAGACAGTCATGCGTATATATATACTATTGTGTGCGATACTATATACACCCCATGGTAGCACCCTTGGAAAGACGGTGATTTATAAATATCTTTCTGACTCAGTACCCGGTAGGTGAGTCAAGCTCCAAACTAACGCAACGTCTCCACACTGTTCATCAACCTCCTTGCTGACGTAACCAAAATCTTACTTCTTCTTTTTCACGAGTAATCTTAGACACGGTCCACGATCAAAATACTTGACAGTACCCGGGCTGACTGTTCTTTTTTTTTAATTTTTTTTATTTTGTCGCGAAGATCATTTACAAGGACTTTGCCTTCGCTCGTAATCGTCGGACTGGGAGAAACCGAGGGACGAAATTAAACGAGTAGAAATTGATACATTTAAAGGAGGAAGAAAAAAGCTGTTTGCGAATTTACCACTGTATCTGTGGGCTACGGGATAGAATGAAGAAACGTAATACACGTGTACGGGACGGGTATGCGCATCCATAAAAGAAATATATACAATTGATTCTTCTATTACAGCAAACCCGCCATCTTATGTAGGTGCAGACGCGTCGCGGCCATGCACGTTGGCTAAAAATTGTCTCGGCCGTACACGTTACTAAACAAATGTCGACGTCGATACGAGTCATGAGAAATTTCAGGGGAGATCGCGCATGTGGATGAGAGTTAAAGTCAAGAATACACAATACGAAAGAGTAAATTGAGTTGCCGACAGTTTATGCTAGAGTCCGTCGCATTATATTCAGCATGCTGGTTCTGTCCTTTATAAAAACATTCGGTAAGGAGTTAGCGAGTGTTATCGTAGACTGAGGATTATTTCTACCGTCCATCCATCGATCTGTCCTTGTATCCGTCCATCCGTCCATTCATCCCTTCGTCCATCCATCGATGGTTTTAAGGTCTTCTCGCACCGCGACAAAACATCCTGGGCTTTTAGGAGGGCCGTTAAATTCATTCGAGAATAAATAAAATGTCTCACGTAGTACCCTCACGTGTGGATGCCTCTTCAGACCTTTATGACTGGTCATTACCAGGCTGTTTCGTTACGCCAATGTTACATTTCGCTCGCTGTTACTTCTTTTTCGAACACCACTCGTCCTATGAGTTTTCGGATATGATTCTCAGCACGAGTTTGTCCAGTGGCCGATTATTAACCCGGGCGGGATGGATTTGGCGATTTTACCTATATTTTACCTATATTTGAATCGTACCAAGAGAAGTGGCTTCGTTGAAATTAGGATTTGATTTTGAAGAAAATTGTCAAACGGGTGAAACAGTGAAGTCAAACGAGCTGTTAGTCCGAGTTGGTTGTAACCGACCCGCGATGACCTCATTCGAGCAGCTCGAAATAACTTTGGTTTTCTTCCTCGTATAATCGCTGCAGGCTAAGATATTGAGAAGTTTTTGACCCGAGTTTATTTTGCTGCTCGCTGAACTTATCGGCGTTCCGTTAGGGTTTTTTTTTGGGATTTTTTTAACAACCCATAGATAACAAAATATTTTTGATACTCGTACCCATACCTGGGTCAAATTAATTGTACTTTTGACAAGTAGTCACTTGACGCCAGTAACAGCCAATCACCCGCGTCCATTCACGTTATACACGAAACAATAAAGTTCAATGGAGAAGGGTTTTACGATCACGCTACCATAGAGGGGCGACTGGCCGCGGGCCAATCCTTGCCATAAAATTCGGCAGCAATCGTAACGCCCCGTAAGTCGTTTAACGGTCTTCCACGGTGGAACGTTAAAAGGCGTCAATTTATTTTTAACCGTAAAGCAATACACGTTAATGTCAGGAGTAGGTCCTGACGTTTCGCGCTGTTAAAAAACACCGCCAGGTTATTTAGCAGCTGTCTCCCGTGCTCGATGTTCCTGCACTACTAAAGAATACGAGTGTGCGCATGCGCGAACAAAAGAAATCGCCAGACTGGACCACGAGTTAGACAATACTAAAAAGAAAAGTAGTCGTTAACAAAACTATTAAAAAGCAGTGTATTTAAACTTTCAAAAATAACCATTGGGCGGGAATTTCAAAAATTTCCCTTTTCTCATACGATCGTAATATCCGATCTAATGAAACATTTCAAGACACAAATAAGGCGAGTTTACAAAAAAAATACTCGACCATACCGACGCCTTGGGACGCCACGTCGACACTTGCTTCCATAATTCCAGTCGCAATCGCTTCGCGTCCCCTCGATCTTTTTTCACTCTTAATCTTCATATATATATACATTACGCACTCGTACGTGCGCGTCACGCATCTACGTGACACCCTCGGGGATTTTAGCTAGTCAGCTGCCCTCTTGTCAAATTTGACAGGCCAATCGATTTATTTCCAGACATTTAATTCCCATTTAGCTCATTCACGCCAGCTGTTCGCGCTGCTGTATACGTTATGCTATACACCAGTATATACGTACAGCATGCAGGCATTGCTACTTTATAACTTTTACCAAATCCATCTTGATCTTTTAATACACCATGATCCCTCGTACTATATTACTATCGTATCACGTGGTCGCCCCGATGACAGCTTTCTGGTCATCCGCGTACATTCCTTCATTTCGTTTATTTAATTGCAACAATAATTCTAGAGACTTCTTAACTTATCCTTGAACCATTAAACCTCAACTGGTTCAATGGATAAATTGCGCTGCTCCCATACTTCTTTTTTTTTCTCGTCCCCTCTCCCGCCCTACTCTCATGGCTGGACCCTCCTTAAGCTAGAGGCTGGGGCGAATGACTGCACCACCCATCCACTACGTGAATTCTCAGCCTCGAGCTTAACTCCGTACCACTTTAAGACACTCACTTTCTTTCCCCTTCACATCCCTTAGGGTTATCATGGCTTCCTTGTTGATGCGTGTCTCGAGTGAGTGTCGATGGCTATGGGGTTGGCAGCACTGGAGCCTTAATCTTGGCACGTCTGTGAACTCAGCTTATGCTCGTTTCTCGCTACTCTTAGTATCTGACACACCCGCTGACGCTTATCACTTATCACTCTTATCAGTAACGTTCTTTCGCTTGTGCCACTTTGCTTTAATCATTTCTATAAAGATTTTAATGATTTTCTATTCAGATATAATTAACGGGATTTACTTCCTCTAATTTTCTTCACTTATCTTGCTCCAACTTCACAGCAATTAGAACGACTGCAACAATAAGACAACAGTGCGTTATAAGCAACTGCGCATGCGCACGTACAAACTGCCATAACAATGGCTGACGATCGTAACAGTACGCTTCGCGGGAATTATCCTCACGAGTTAATTGCACAATAATTTTCTTCGTTAACCCTCGCTCCTTATCTCGGAATTACAAAATTCTTTTGATATTTTACTCGCTGGAGTGTGATAAAAAAAATGAACTCATATCGTGAGAAACGTAGTCGCTAACCTCTAATGGTGACTCGGCCGTGACGTCACGCTCCGATTAAGAAAATTTGTCAATCGGAAGCCGATCGAACGTAATTGGATCGTCGTGTGTACATGGGGAGTCCGTAATTAAGGTCATAGGTCACACGATATAATCAGCCGAGCTCCAGTGATCAGGATAATTCGATGCCGATTGTTCTCATATTGTTAATAAAAATTTTATCAACTATCATTACGCTAAATGATGTTTTAATAAATTTGTTACCTTTTTTTAATGCGCTCTTGACGTCGCATATATCAATGATTGCATCAACTCTAAACTAGACTGTCCATTAAATGGTTCTGCCACGTTACGCAATCGTATATAACAATAAAGTCTATTTACGGCAGTCATACTGAACTTATTGACGTTAACAAAACGCTAGGAAGTTCGTGCTATTTAAATGACATTCGGTTAGCGGATGCAAAGTCAAGGCCCAAAACGGGATGGGTCTTTTAGCTGGCCCATCTTTATCTACGTTGGATATTTTTAACGAAGCGGATTAATTACAAGGGACCAGTCATTAATAACCTGTGCTTTATTTTCTCAGGCATGCGCACCGAGGTATGTATGGTTCTCGAGGAAGAAGACCATGAGGGAACCGGTGGGCACCTGCTGGGTCACGAACTTGACGAATTCCTTCGAATATTCTCCGTGCCGAACAAGTAAGTTAAATGTATATACATATAGATATATATGATAATCAGCAAGAACATTATACGTTTTCCAAGTCACAACTTCAATTCAGATTTGTATTTTGATCTACAGTGTATTACAATGTACATTCTCGTATATCAATTAACTGATAAAAAATACCGTTATCTAGTGTTCACGCATAACTACGGTAGTCAGTCTTATTATTGTATGATTTAATCTTTTTTAAATAGATTTTATTTGTGGCGGTGTATTTATCGCGTGCAGCGCGAGACCGTAGGACTTGTACCTATACACTAGGAACTTTCCGTGGTCCCAGACGATGGTTTATTCTGCAGGTCACGACAGCGAAGAAAGATTCGAAACATTTTCGTCTGGCTAGAATCACGTCAAAGCTCTGACCGGGCGCATAAATATGTCGGCATTCGTAGATACTGCTTGGAGTAAACAATTCGTTCCAGGGACCGTCGGGTAGGGGCCTTAAGGCGCTTGCGTCGACGATTCGACACGGAACCTCTCGAGGTCCACTTGAAGTTAGGATTTTCGACGTATGGTTATTCTTGCAGTTGTGCACTGTAAATGTAGGTAAATGGATGATAATATATGGGAGTTTAAAAAAAAAACCTTAAACCATTTAAGAGACTATTTCCTGTCGTACTGACACATCTGTCTGTTTCTTGGTTTGTTATTCATATTAGTATTGGGCCTTATTTTTAGTCCCGTTGGTACCTTGGTGGTGTCAATATCAATATGGGGTTTTTATTGTTTTGACAGTGACAGTGAATGGCCACCTGCGACTGGACCATCTTTCACTGTTATCTTAGCAGGCGTTATCAGGTCGAACGTCTGGTTCTGCTGTTAGGATGTTGTTATCGGGCCCATTCACGCTCCGGAATCTTTTTTGGGCCCTCCCACATTGTTGACGACGTCATATCAGACCTTTTCGGCCTGTAGGACGTAACTAACATGCGCTACTGGGTGTACGGCTGGTTTTTGAATTTCGAGCAGACACTCCTTTTTTTTTTGACTACCACATTTTTTCTGCTACTTTGTTATTTTCTTTTCCTTCTTTTTTTTCTTCCCGTTCTCCCCTATACGTAAGCCAACGCCGGGAGCAGCTTCCGACGTCGAAGTCTTGCGGAAGGAGGATGTTTTCTTTGTCGGTGGCTTTTTTCATCTTGGAGGAAAATTACTTTTGGCATCCGGTCAATGGTTTCCCGAGGGTAATTCGACGCTAACGAAGCCAGCAGGGACTCTGCAATTCGATCGCCATTCAAACTTCTAAAGATCTTCGACTTTTCTCTGATGTTAGGTTAGGTTGGACTTTTACTGTCAGACGGTTCAAACGCGTCCACGATTATTTAGAAGCACTTTTTTCACTATTTCGTACTGGACACTTCCGTCGCTCGTGTTAATTCCGACCACGCGGACATTTATACTTCCGGTACCGTTAAAACCGTTACAGTGGATATCGTATAAGAGGAGGAAAAAAATTTACCCCAAGGCGACAATTCCGTCGGGAGTCCCTAGGTGCAATTAGCAACCTACCAGACTGCTCTTTAACGAGCAGTACAAGATTTACGAATCTCGATGAACGACACCATGAATACACATGATATTTTTTTTTACCTCGGAACTTTAACAACAATTCTCGGTAGAAGTTATTGGTATTATTGGTATCGTTCGATCCTCAGACACGTGCTGAATATTTACGTAGGAATATACATCAGTAATAATCATACGTCAGTCTGAGCTCATCGCTCAGTAAATTCCACAGGCAATTAAATAATTTGTACTAATAAAAATGCCAGCCTGGGATATATCATTTCCATGATGTCAGGATCGTGAAGACGCTCGCTGATTTTCCTGCATGCTTTTGCTTTTTCTTGGCGTATGCTCCGATCCTGATGTTTCCTTCTTATCACCAGCGCTCCGTCAGGCTCGTAGCTGGCATTCTCGGGCCCCGTAGGAATACAATTTTTAATGGATCCCTTCGGACCCGCTCAAAGATTTTAAAACACAAAAAATTCTCACGCGCAAAATTAATAAAAATTCAAAATCGAAATGCAGTTCAACGTCAACGTACAACCCCTTTGCCAGCACATAGGACTGCGAAGTCGTAATATTTGGCATTTTTGTGAAGTGCATCGAAATGTCACGTCACAATAAATTCTTATACGTATATAAACGTGCTACCCGTTACACGAATACAGACACATCACCCACGTGCGCACGTACCCCTTTCGCTTTATTCAGTATTTTATTATTCAACCCGCATACATCGACATTCGCCATTTCTTAAAATGTCAAACACACCACATTTTTTTTCACTGTCCACAGTATATCGCGTGTTTCGAAATAAATGGACTAAACGATATAATTAAAATGACAGAAAAAAAAGATCTTATCAAATTTTTATGAAAATTTAACTTAGCAATAAATCTTAATCTCTTATCAGACTTATCTCGGAAATCTTAAACCGATGACATCTCCACGTGATAAATATTCGGACACCCGTCCCTGGTCGTGATTTATTTAATATCGTCCAGGAAACCGCGCGTATATACATACGTGCTTCTAGGGGTCACCCACCCTACGGGCCAGTGGAGTTTAAATATAGCGAGTGCATAAAAATAATAATGAAAAGGCGCCAGAGTCGTGCGGCACTAACTCAGTGCCGTACTAACGAGGCTAATTAGCACTTGATCCTACTTGAATTACGATTAAGTTGCTGATTTCAACAATTTCATGTCAACGCTTCTTCCTGGATGGTCTATGATCTTTGAGAATTTAAATAATCGATAATACCTTATCAAACGAAATTCAAATATCAATACGTTACGCGCATTTTCGCGTTACCCATTTTCATTATAATAAATAATTCATCATAATAATATTTGACACTTAATTCAATTATCACATATGTACGTTATTCGGTAGTCACTATGCGTTACGATTAACAAGAGCTTCATTCATAATCGCGTAACTCGGTTAATACATTAGCTCCTACATACCGGGTGTGACACGTTACAAATAATAATCATACGTAACTTTATCCAAAGAGTTTTTCTATACCTATAAAATGTCGCTCGATTAAGTCCAAGAAAGCATATATTTCTTTTCAATAAAATCGACGATACAATTCCATTCGTATTATACGTATAGTCGATAAAGTTATCGCAAACAGGTTATAAATGATATACCATTAATACAGCGAATTATTCTGTTATCAGGTTTGCGATATCGATTACCACCCTTATAATAATAGTGAATTAAATCGATATTGCAAACACCCGTGCCAATCACTGATAACAAGTATACGTCGATTAACGTAAAAGACTATACAAATGAGATAGGTCAGGGATTTCGTGCGTAACCTTAAAAACGCACGAGCAAAGATCCCTTGTAGTATGACGACAGGAATAGCCATGACGTTGAAGTAACGAGCTACGAAGGGCTACATGAATAGTCCAGACGACGAAACGTCAGCCAGATCGCCTTATGAACGATACATGTGAATCCGGTCTTAAGGCTATTCCACAATGCAACGGAATACGTAAAACGGAACATATAAGCGACGCGATATTCAATTGTACATTTACCTAATTCCATTGGATCCTCCAATCAAGAAGGAGAAAATCGTTTTTAAAACCGAGCGTTTACTATGTCTTTACGATTTTGGCTACGTCTCGGACATAGCAACGATACGGAAGCGGTTTCTAGGGTAGATAAGGATTTGACGGAGCACGTAACGTGATGAGTAACATCGAGCATACCCCGTTCCATAATATATACAATTGAATATCGCGCCGCTTATATTTTCCGTGTTCCGTTGCATTGTAGAACGGCCTTTAGGGGGAGGACTTCGTCAAGCTTTTCGATTCGTTAAATCTATTCAGGATTGTCGCTCAAGTAAATTCGGCGAAGGCATTTTCATCGGGAACCGTAACGAGTTCGATTGAAAAAGTATGGGACCATAGGGAGTTCAATTTTAATAATTTTTTTTATTTCTTTATCTCCGTCTCAATAACGTCTACAGACTGATTGATATAATTGGGTGAGTGGCAGCTCCACTAAGTGCTTGATGGTCCGTCAACCATTCCAGCCGACGTTTCTCTTGGTGCTCTTGGTACTCGTACACCCTGAAGAAGACTTAGACCCGACGTGCGTACATACGCGTAGGGGAACGCACCGGATACCGCTTACTCACACAGGAATATGTTTCTTATGGCATTCAACGTACGTGTTGAAAATATGCAGAGAGTGCGGATGGCAGAAATGGCACTGACCCTAACCATACGTTATTAATGCGCCAATGTACATTCGTCGCGTTCCTTAGTACTTTACCTTATATGTCTTTCGAGCAGGTACTAATTATCGGATAATATGGACGATTAACAAATAGGTACACAAGGAGGGTGATAAAAAAAATTCATATTGATTTCGAGAAGAAAATTAAAATTTGATCTAAGATTAATCTGGTACAACGGGTATTTTTTTGTATTTACGTTTTTTTTATATTTAATTTAAATTGGATGAAATATCAAGTGACTGGTGAAGCTTGTAATATTCGTAAGATTGAAAACGTATATGTATGGTATTATGTGGAATAAATTAATTAATCGTTTAGATGAAGTCATTACGCGTAATGACGATGATCAATTTCCTCGTTGTTGATTTCATGGAATTTTGAAAAAAAAAGTTTGTTCTTACCAAGGGAGGAGAATCGAGAATGTTTCTTCTCGTTTCGAGTATATGTATATACGTGTGGAATCTGCAATCGAGCGTAGAGAATTGATGATGGCGTCATGGAGAGGATCGATTCGGGATTAATGACGCGTGGACGGGAACCCAAGACGTCGCTACGTGTCTTTGACGATCTGCTTTGGTATTGACTTCCTTGCGGATAACTTCACGATACTCGCACGGTCATCGTTAGTTATTGGATCGACAATTTTGAATTACGTACCATTTCGCGCTATTTCTTCTTGCCGCAATCAGACTGGAGTTAACTGTTAGAGTTCACTGTGTTATAATAATTATTATGAATAGAGTATAGCTTGGGTTTTATATTTCTGGTTTTCTTGTATGAAAGACACTTTATGACCACCCGTTACATAGTTCTTCAATAATTGCCAGGTATGACGGATGACGTTCTCATTCGTCCACTACGTATAAGGAGGACACGAAATAATTGCACGCTTCCGTTTCAGGTCACTGGGGTTACCATAGGCAAGGTTCGTGTCAGGCCGGATTGGGCGCCGCCGTGTCCAAGGTAAGAATATAATTTTTCATAATTTACTTATAATCTCAAAATAAATGTCTGGCCATAGTTATCACAAGTAATATAACAGTAGACTGTTATATCGTAATATTTTTTTCACCCCATAGTAACTTACGACATATTTAACATCGATATATGTATATATATATATATATATATATATATATAGAATACACTAGGCTGACAAGTCTGGTGTGTCGCGAGGAAGTTTACTAGTCGAATGTGCGAAACGGAGGGTTTAGAGTCTTCTAAATATGGATAAGAATGTGCATTTTTATTATACACGCGTTCGTCCACATATGCACGCGGACCATTCACGGAGTATAACACGTGGTTTGTGAGAGTAGAGTGAGTACGTGGTTTAATATACCGTGCTAGCCTAAATCGTCAATTTCAAATTCTACAGGATTCCCGCCAATTCTGAACACGCATAATATACATTTGTTAATGCCGGTAACAGTTTTCCTTGAGTTTTTCCCGCGCGACCTGCGCACTGCTCAGTGCGCATCGCGTGGCCCATTGCGCATGCGCGACGCCGCCAAAGAAACAGCAGGACAATCCGCGTCCACTCAGGGAGCTATCTCGCCGATGTATAATTCAGAATTGTCCGCTAGTAGGATGTTTAATGCATGTACGCCAGGGTAACCTGAGTCACGGCATTCAATGGTAATACACTCGCGAGACTTATCCACTTTGCGCATGCGCGCGACACAGCCCGGACTCGATGATTTTAGGCAAATTCGATTCTACTTAACTCGAACTCAGAAGCGGACCGACGTCTTGTTGTATCGGCGTCGCCATTGTTTCCTTGCTAGAATGAAAAGTGGCCGATCATGATCGCTCAATCAAGATCCTCGAAGATCTAAGATTCTGCTCGGCATCGAGTGACAGTCCCTGGACTATTTACGTAAGTCTAGAAAAGCTCGATTAGTCAAGCGTGACATACTCTGTATATGTTAACGTGGGTTAGCGTTTGGGTTAGGTTAGGTACGAAATGACTGGATAACTTCTTCGTCCTCCTTGGAATCCATGATAGCGAACAATGACTCCCGGTATAAATTCCGTCCTACGCTCGGAGACTCACGCTGTACGTACGTATTTGGCTACGTTATATTTCAATCTGCGATTCGCGAGTTTCTACTTTTTTCCTTTTGCATTGTCTTTTTTTCTCTTTCTGAGTTCCTATACCTTCTTACTTCTCTCTGCTTCTTTTCTACCAACCGCGATCGGCGCCAGAACATAACTCATGCCGGTCGTGTTTCGTGTAGACAGGTTAGGTAGCTACCCCGTGACCGCCATTGTTTCACTTGCAAATTTTTCCCTTGTAAGCACGAGCGAGTCTCTCTGTAGGGGGTATCGTGGCAGGTTCCTCTACCCTTCCTCACAGCTTTCAAGAGCATCACGAAGGACGGTAACTCCCTGCAGGACGTCGGCTTACGTACGTCCTTTCACTACTCGAATTCAAAGGATCGTCTCTGCGACCGCCTTGCATTTATCGATAATCCACTAATTTTTGAAAATTACTATTTTTTTTATACAAAAATTTTACCTTCAACATATGTTTGTACAAATTTTTATTATCTCCCAGTATTCAATCATTCGTTCATCCGACTGTACTAGTCAGGTCCAAAGATGAAAAATGTATAGTGCATTTTTTTTTAATTCAAAAATATTACTTCACGCATTCGCATGTAATGTCCAAGTAGAAATATCCGCGCTCTACCAGCCAGAACGCGGTATCTCATACGGCCATTTAAGGCGCGGACATTTCGTTCTGTCACCGTTCCGTGTTTCTCTGCCGTATGGACCACCTACGCGCCAGACTCCCATCCAGCTTCTACTACGTTACCGGCTCCTCGTCGTACAGTGGTTTATATGAGCGCTCGGCATTTCTCACGGTTAAGTAGGAGTCAAATGAAACCACAGAGATAAATTTTTTCTTGCATCTTTCAAGTCGACCCTTGCAAAACTACTTTTGGCAATAAGGAGGGTCCTCCCCGTGTCATCTGCATATATTCCTACTCGTACCACCGTGTAATATATATGCCTTCACATATGGACGTGGGTTGTACGCGTAGGCGAGCTCGAGAAAGTCGTCAGAATCGTCATGAAAAATAACTGCGTCAGGGCGCTTGCCGCTTATGGGGAAAAGAAATGATGTTAAGAATTTCCAAAGAAAAAGTAAGTTTGATGGTAATAAAAAAAATTAAAATTTTTTTACAAGCGTTTAGGCTCACTGCACGATGCGGGGGTTGAGAAAATATCGTAATCTGCATATCGACTATATCGAATCGATTCGTGGGAATTAAAATGAAATGGATTTTTGGTCTTATTTTCTATGGGTATGTCGACAATTTCGAGTGGCACTCGAGTCCCTCTCCTTGAGATAAAATCGTGCTAGCGACGCTGCGCGAACGCACGCGGCAAAAAATCGTCTCACGGAGTACTACAGCCGCGCGGAGTAATTCACGAAGACTCCTCGATGGGATTCAGCAGCGTTTTCAAGACGCGACGTGGACGCGTCTTGACGTCTTGCCGCGCGACTCGTCTTTTCTTACTGGGGTATCGTACGCGATGCAGAGATCCATCTGTATTTTCTTTTTCTCGTGAGAAGTAAACCGCATACGTGCTATCGGGCAAATTCCATGCTGAAAAAGAATAGAAAAAATAAATAAAACGGAACCCGATCGATTTCATTAGCGTAAATTGTGCGCGCGTCTTTAAGCGATCGACTAATTTATCGTGGCTGTCCGGTAACGCAACGCTACTGCGTGGTATCGATTATTTTATCGGGAAATCGTCGAGAGACTGTTTTATCGATCGGTCGATATTAAAATTTGTCTTGGTACTTTTAATTTGTAATTTTTTTTCTATCATTCCTTCACGATTCTTTATTTGGAAAATCATCGGGGATCTACATTGCTACTTCGATGATACTTGCACGACATCTTCGAGACAAAGGAAAGTCATTCTCTTTAATCTACGGTCCGACCGTAATCCTGATTCAATTCATCGTCCGGGACGTCTCGTATAAGTTGGCGATAAGACTCGTATAAGTGAAATGAATTTCGTGGCGAGAGAACGACCAGACGAAATCGAGTAAAGTGGCTCTTTCGGTTTTATCGGAAGAAACCCTTCAAACGACTATTAATCCTTCTTGTGTAATAGTCAAAAGATCCTTTTGGAATGTTACAGGAAGGGGAGAGACTCTTCATCGGTGCACCGGGCAGCTGGTTCTGGCAAGGTGAGATTCCATTCTGCGTAATAATCTTTAGGAGCAAAATTGAAAATAGAAAGCGCAAATTTATCATGACTTTTTTTTTTAAATCGTACGTATCTGAAAATACGATGATGTTTATTGCAAAAACATTTTTTTTCAGCATTTTTTATTTTCAGCATATACTTTTGATCGGCAAAATTTTGTTTAGTTTCCACGACAAGAAACATCCCGATAGATCATATTCATTCATTTTTTAACAATTTTTTCTAATAATCGTTTAAACTATATTAATTCAAAATTTATTAGACAATCTTGGTAGAAGGCACTAACAAGGGTACGAGGTTATTGACAAAATTTTTAGCGTACACGCTAAGGACTCCTCGCATGAGTTAATGATTAGGATTTCTGTGAAGGACCTAAGGGTGGATTTAAATGCGTTAATCTATTGCGTTTAATTAATTTGTCGGTGAATTTGTTTAATATACATATTTCAGGTCAGCTCTACTCCATTGACAGACGAGTGTCGTTTCCATTCCTACCACCTAGATCCGCCTACTTCGGGGCCTTGGAAGAAGGTACCTCGAATTTGCAGCTGGCGTCCCTACGTGTCACACATTTTTTTTTCTATTCTATTGTTATCGCTCCTAATTTCCCTAATAATCTACCTTTTTTCTTTTTCCCGATAATACCAAAATCTTTGCTGTCAAATTAACACACGCAGCCAACGAGACTTTTCCCTTCCAGCTAAAGAACAGTGAATAAATCGACAGCGACTGAAACAAACGAAAATTCATCCTTTGACGAATTTTTCTTTTCCTCCTTATTAATAGACAACGACGCTTGACACTTGCTTGGCAGTGGCTGACCACTGGTTTAACCATTGACTTTGTAGAATATATACAAAGACAAAGTACCTACCTGGTTTTTTTGGCTTTTGAGGTTCGACAAATTAATCGTTGAACATCAATTAACACGATGCTTGCTAATTTTAACTACCTCGTGTTAACCTTTTTTTAATTTATCTTTTGGTTGACGTGATGATTAAAATTTTACAAAATTTATACATACACCTACTGCTTTTGTATTGCATATGCATATATTTCGAAGATTTGCAAATTTGCGCGGACAAATTTTTTTCTTTAACTGCCAGGTGAGTCGAGGCTGACGACGATTTAACAGGTGTGGGCTAGCGTTTATTTACAGCTTGAAACATCGCCAACTACTGCAGTAACCGGAAGCCAGTTGTTCCGCTATATAGTAATGCCGCAAGTCACCCGTGGGAGCTAGATTAAAAAGACAGCTTTTACATATATACAGCGTCGTGTGATTGCAATGTTGATTGAGTGATTATACACCGTGTAATTACACGTTATGCTTGAAAAATTAAATAAAAAATAAAAGTCAAAATTAAACATACAAGTCCAACGCTAGAGAATGCTGTGGCACGTTGGACAATTGTTTTTCCCTGATAGTATTTTTTCTTGACGTTATAATGTAAAAAAATGTAATTTTACAGGTCAGGTGTTCTCGCAGTCTGCCGTTGATAAATCCAGGGTCATGTTCACCAAGGAGGGTCCTGAGCAAGAGGATGACAGTTATATGGGCTATTCCGTAGCTACTGGAGACTTCATTGGAAATGGAAAAAGCGGTATCGCTGTGGGCATGCCACGTGGTGTTTATCTAAAGGGAAAGGTAATAGAAAATCGAGGATATTTAACCAGGAAATTGTTAAATCATTCTTTCTCGTCGAGCGTGACACTCTTTTGCTTTCTTGGCAGGTCTTGCTCTTTACATCTACCATGTTCAATCATCAAAACTTAACCGGGGAACAAATGGGCGCCTATTTCGGATACGCTGTGGCATCTGGTGACATTGACGGAGATGGTTTGGATGATGTCATCATAGGTGCACCCATGTACACGGTACCTAACAATCCTGAAAAGGCGTTCGAGACTGGTCGGATTTACGTTTTTTATCAAGGCAGATTTTCTAATAAATTCCAAAAAAAGGATAGCAGGTCAGTAGTGGCATTTTGAAGCTTTTCAATGAGCTCACTGAGGTCGGCATTGTAACAGCAGTTTTTTGTTTCAGAGATGGGCTGATACATAGAGGTCGCTTTGGTCTATCATTGGCATCCTTAGGTGATATCAATCGGGATGGTTATGGTGATTTCGCCGTTGGTGCACCCTACGGTGGTTTAGAGGGTCGCGGGGCCGTTCATATTTATTATGGTTCTTCTGAAGGTGTCCTTGAAAAAGCCTCTCAGGTGATCGACGCTGTAGATCTCCAAACACCGGTCCAAACGTTTGGCTTCTCCATAGCTGGTGGACTTGACCTGGATCAAAATGGCTACCCCGACATGGTGGTAGGATCATATGAATCTAGCACTGCCATGTTCTTTAGATCTAGACCTATCATGAACATGAATTCCTATGTGGTGTTCGAATCGGATTCGAAATTTATCGACCTGAACAATCGGACCTGCATACTCTCGAGTCTTACTAAAGTTGCGTGTCTTTCATTGAAAGCCTGTTTCACTTATTCTGGTGACGATGTATTACCTAGTCACAATTTCTTTGTACAATACGTTCTGGATGTGAAGAAACCAAAGACTTCGCGTATGTTCTTCGTGGAGCATGAAAATAAAAACACCATGAATCTCACCTTTACGGCGTATCGCGATGTAGAACGCTGTCGCACTTTCAAGGTCTACGTGACACGTGATGTACGCGACAAGCTCACGTCTTTTGACGCCGAGATGAGAATGAGTTTGGCAGAGGATCGGTATCCTGATAACAGACCAAGGAATCCTAGGACACCATTGAGGCCTGTCCTAGTTGCCACCACGTCCCAGAGGGACACAATTTCTATCAGGAAGAACTGTGGTTCTAACAACACTTGTGTACCGAATCTTCAGCTGACCGTTAAGCCTAATGTAGACAAATATCACGTGGAATCTGGAAAAAAATTGAGCTTGACCGTTCTGGTTCAGAACACTGGCGAGGATGCGTTTGAATCTATGTTCTATCTAAAATTGCCATCTGGAATTAATTATGTCAATATGAAACAGAATTATATCAGTGACGTTGTGGTACAGTGCTCGCTGCCAACGAATTCGAAGAATAATATATTAAATTGCGATATAGGGAATCCATTACCTGCAAATAAGTCTATCGAGTTTGATGTACAACTTCAGCCTGCAATGTCTGATGAGATGAAAGCCACTTATGAATTGGAGATGAATGTCAACACGACTAATCCCGAAAACGGCACTATGAGTGACAACCGGCAGTATCTCTCATTGCCCATCTGGGTAGAGACTGTACTTGATATTGTAGGCGAGAGCAGGCCCAAGAATGTCTATTATAATCCTGACAACTTCACTGCTGAGACTATCACTACGGAATTGGAATTTGGTCCAGCCTTCACTCACAATTATACAATAAGTAATCGGGGTCCAAATAAAGTTCTTAAAGCAGAAGTTTATCTCGTATGGCCTGCAAAGACTATAGCTGACGAGGAACTTCTTTACTTACTAGAACAACCAGAGGTGGGTGGACCAGTTTCTTGCGAATCTGCCAATGCCAATTACTTGAGTCTTCAGGTACGTTACATCTAATAATATAATTACTTAACTCACGTCATGTGCATCATACTGTATAGTGCATTTTGATAACTGTTAATCTTTATTGTAATACTTTGCAGTTGGATGAAAGACGTGAGAGCCGTATGAGATCTGGAAACTTGGCAGGCGTCAAACCCCAGGACTCATCGTCCAAAAAAACGATAGATATACAAAGTGAATACGAAGTCAGCGAAGCTGAGCGTAAAAAACTTGAGTTGGAAGCAAGAGAAGTGAACACTGATGCTGTTTCGGAAATTCACAGAACGCAACAAACTATTCGTGCTGTCAGTTCTGAAACGAGATCGGGGCAACATCAAGAGTCCGATGGTGCCATGAGTGGAAGTGGTTCTTTCGACAATAGAGATCGAATTCATACCAATGTACAGAACACCTCTGTAATAACCGGAAGTTCATCCAGGCAGGGATCTAGGGTTCAGACAAATGCGAACACTCGTTTCCAGCATCAATGGGACAGTGCTAATGCACAACCTGACTCTGAAATACCCTCAGAGATAGATAAAAGTGATCAAACACATAACGAATATATACGCCGCCAAAATGAGGAACGTCGGGAAGCTGAACGCATCGGACGGACTCAGGATAGAAGAAAAACTGCTGTGCACACAGAAACCTACGGTAACTCTGACCACGTTTATGGAACTGAGAAAAATTACACTGATAGTTCGGAGGCTCGAAGAGGTGCAATATACGGCTCCATGACTAGGATTCATGATGACGTCATTGGGGACCGTGAGGAAACTATTGGCGAATCTGATCTGAGTTTGATGAACACTAATGAAGACCTAGAGCAATTCTTCAGTGAGCGGGGGAACTTTGCCAATGCTTACAATATTTATAAAAAACACGGCAAAGAGTTTGTCATGTTCGACGGTAGATACCGTGTGACTGCCGACGGGAAGGAGTGCATAGAATTGAAAGATGGCCGTGTATTAGAACTTAAGAATGAATACGGAAAACCAAGTTATATCTCCAGCGATCAAAGTGTACAACGTCAGAGTAATTTCTTAAGTCTAAAAGGTCAATTAATAACTGACGACGATGGCAAACACTACATCCAATTAGAAGATGGCAAAATGTTTCCACTGACAACTTCATATACTTACACAGAACAGAGAACGTATTCTACAGATGGTGAACCCAGAGAATCTTCTAGAACATACTCATCAGGTGGTCAAGGGTACCACGAGATAACACAGGAAGCAGATAATGCTGGTAGAACGTACAAAAATTCTTGGCACGAGAAATCCTCAAGTCGTGACAATAAAGAAGATCGTGATTATGAAATATACAACTCACAAACTCACGAAGAAAAGCACTCTTCTGAGAAGAATTTCAACACCAGACTCTACGGCAGGAACAGTGACGTAAATGTTCCTGCGGGTGACAATGTGCCACCCAATCGACCTGATCAACGTCGTAATTCTAGATATAGGAGAGAGAGTGACGTGATGAGCGTCGAGGAGTTCAGAAGATACGAGAAGCGTCAACATCATCACCATCACCACAGACATCGTAGAGAGGATAATTTCGATCAAATTCCTGAGTACGCGAAAGACGTCAATGCGGATATCCAGTTTCCTCAGTGTAAAGCTGCCAAGTGTATTGTACTGCATTGCAGCATGGGGCTCCTAAAAAAGGATGAGGAAGCCTGGATTAGTACCAGGTATAGGGTCAAGGCCAGTACACTGAAGAAATTTGCCTTCAATGAGCAAGTAGAAGTCTCGACTAAACTCATTGCTCAGGTCACTAAGCAACCCTACATTGGCACCCCCAGGGACCAAATTGTCTATAGTTCCGAAATCACTACCAGCTTGCAGCCTACTGCATTACCATTGGCACCTGATGTCGTTCCTCTCTGGGTCGTTGTACTTTCCGCTTGCGCTGGAACGATAATACTACTCTTACTTATATATCTTCTTTATAAGGTAAGTTTAGAAATTTGGCACTAATCTACTGTGTCAAATATTAGGGTTATGGTTTTTTAATTATTTTGTTTGCTTTAATTGCAGTGTGGATTCTTCAAGCGTAACAGACCGACCAACGTTCCAGAAAGGCAGCCGTTAAATAGGAACGGTCATTTTTAAAGGAAGATAAATCCTAAGCAAATAATAGAATGTGTTGGAATGCTCATCTGATTCTCGAATAACGAGTGAATTGTTACTGTTGACGAACAGCTTTCAGAAATTACGTATGCGAGACTGTTAAGTGTGCACGTATATCTTTTTTTAAACACATGCCATAGCATTCAATGAAATCGCGATGGGCCAAGTCTATTGGAAGATAATAAATAATCGACTGGCGGTTTTAATCCGCAATATTACAAAGCCACATCGTATCTGTTCACAATAAGAGATACGAAGACGATCCGAGCGAGTTTTATACATTTTGATATATTTAACAGACACGAGAGTGCCTTCACGACGTTCTCAATTGTACTAAAAAGAGAAAGAAATTTATATTAGCGTTTCTTTGTTCGTATCTAGCAATCTAAAACATACTGCCAACGACACTCCTTTCCAGCTCCGTGCGCTTTGCCATCCCCATGGAAGTTTCTAGTCAGAAACAATTTTATACTTATATAAACTGCGCATGCGCGGTACAAGTTTCGAAAGAACGAAATTCAAATTCGCGTCGCCCGTGTAAATAGAGATGCTCTTTTTTTCTGTTTCAAATCTCAAGACAATGGGAACGAGCTTTGCAATTTTTCGGATGACAAGGTTTTTCTTTTTACATTTTGTCCCTTTCACTCCAGCTACAAAAAACGGAGATGAGAATTAGGAACGTTGGCGAAAATAAACAAGCTCGTTTGTAATGTCGCGAAACAATTTTCTAATTAAGTGACGTTCTCGTTTTTATCTGCTGTCGCAGATCTCATTATTGCTGGGGTATCTTATTACGGCTCGGTAGCGGGCGGGAGCCATTTAAAACGATCTGGGATTTATATTATTTATTAAACGAATTAAAAAAAAATGGAAACGAAACTCTACGTATAATGTGTATGTTGGAATGATACACCGCTGAAAGGGTCTTATGCCCTATGTATGTGTGTACAATCTGTAAATTATTAATTCTCTACTAAATTTTCCTAGAGTAGCCTAATGCAATAATAATTTGAGTAGAGAGTATATCCGGTTTTTATGACTCGGTATCGGGTTTAAATGAACTGACCTGTACATACAGTGTTAAGGTGTAATATTAAAAATAAAATGATATTAATGCTATATTTCTAGATTATACTTCTTTTCATAAAACACCATATCCACTTTGCGTATACATAAGCAAAACTTTGTATATTTATTCGATATCAAGTCAAAGACTTTAGGTTGTATCTGAAGAATTTAGGTGTTTATGGTATTTCTTATTCGAGGCTGGGTGTATAATATTGTAAGTTTGTATTTCGGTATAATCATTTATTGAAAATTACAATGACATAACAGTAACAGATGTAAAAAAAATGCATGATTACTATTGACATTATGAGTTGTCGTTCTGTTTACAATTGTAAGTTGATGAACTCTTTTGGAAATTGGCCGTGGACATTGTTCAAAACTATAAGAAAATTCATCCAAATATCCAAAAATATACATTACAGTACTCCTGTTTTCTCCATTTGGTATTAGATTTTGACCGTCATCGCTTATCTTTTTCATTATTTTATTTTTTTTTCTTTTATCTCAAAATGTATATAAAAATAATTTACAATGAGTTAAGATTACTTTGTAAAATATACCTATTATGTATCTCGATAAAATACACTTTCACCGATTTCACAGGGGAGCTCCTTGGCAAAAGAATATTGTTGTCAGCTTTGATATTCATAAATTTTTCGTATCCTTCATCGTGACTTTATACTTCTATTAATTTCTTTTACTGGTATCTAATGATAATAGCGACAGGTGGAGAGAAATAAGATAGTAGCACCATCATCAAGGCTCACTAACTTTTTGCAGTGCATCAAGTTGCAAATAAATAATGACACAGAGTTTAATGACGGAAAAAAAAAGATTGACAGAGAAAAAATAAACGGCAAATTAAAAACGCTTAAACGAAATCGCGACATAAGATTCTTGATTGAAAAATGGGAAAAAATGTGTATATAAAAAGTCATAGTTAAAAGAAAAGCTTGAAAATTCATCATTTAGTCCATTATTGCTAAGGAACTAATTGATATTTACAAATTGTTGGAAAACACTTTAAAATATGTTTTTGGAAACGGTAAAAGTGATTCGTTTCTCGAGATACTCATTCAATACGTATATATGATGCAATGGCGTGGATCGTTGTGAAAATAAAAAATATATTATATACTACGCCATCAGGGCGGAGTTTGAAGTGTCGACCTTTCACAGAAACACTGTGCGCTATCGGACAATATATTTTTATGTATATATATATGTGTGTATATATATATTACACGTCGATCGTATAGATCTTATGAAACAGACGATCACGATTACGATCTACGAGAATTTTCTGTTTCTTTGTTTCACTTCCTTTGCTGACTATAATTTCCGTATGAATGGCCTTACGTAAGTGTCGTTTAATCTCATTGAAAGAGATACATTTTGTACGTCGGGTCATAATCGTTAAAAATTCTGGATACTTGAATAGGCTTTATGACTAATGCAAGGAGATACGATTAAACCGATTCTAAAATAAAATTCACCATTTTGAATTACCATACCCGTAAAAGTCGAATCGTAAGTCAAGTATTGTTATCCTTGACGCTCAATTATCAGTAAAAACAATTTTACCTAAGTTTGTCGAAAGTTACTGTAAAAAGAATAACGAAATGACAGATAATTATCTATCGGACAAAATCACAATAATTGGTCAACCGCGATAATTTTTGCCTATAAATAAATTATTTAGGTACCGAATCAGTTTTAGCGGTATGGCTAGAGTACTATTTTTCCCAGTTTTTTTTTCCTTTTCCATAATTTAATTATTAATTCCCGTTAATCGTTAGAACACCTGAAATATTTCACAGCTAGACGTTATGAGCACCACCGCTCGGCACATTTTTGCAACTTCCATCGGTTGCTAGTTCGTTCGAGCATCAGCTTTCTGGTACCTAAATAAATACATATTGTATATGTACCATGGAATTTATTTTGATATTTTCAAAATTGTATCGAGGATTCTAACCTTCCACTGCATTTGGGTGCCAACACTATACAACTCCTTAAGAGCATCCATCAGTTTACCAGAATTTTCCAGTTCCTTGTACTTATGATGAAGCTCGAGGGCCGCTCGAGCATCTTCGGCCGAATCATGCGTTTCCGACTGTATTTTCTTGTGTAAAAAGTGCCAAGTCAAAAAACGCAGAGACACCATTCGACGATGCGGCAGATGGAAGAGTAAAACGGTATCGATTATTTGCTCGGGTGGTACCACCAAATTTATTACTCTGTAAACAATTTGTAAGTGCTTCACTAGGGATGCCAGATTATTAGAGGATTTTTACTTTACCTAAAATCATTCTTAAGTCCATGACCAACAAATATTATGCCATTGTCAACCAGAAACCGTAATTTTTGATAGGTCGATTTTAACGTTGTTAAATGTTTACTACTGAAATTTGCGTCCAGGTCTCCTGGTTGTATTCCACTGAATTTCGTTAAGTAATCGACAACCTGTTCCTGAGTGCTTATGTAGTCATCTATGAAGGGTGTTCCTTCGAGTGGTCCTTGGCTGCGTATTCAAAAAATTATTAGAAGACAGAAATAAAATATTAATTTATATATCGCATACGTACCCGCGTATACAAGTGATACGTGCCACCGACATATGACTTGGTTTGATAGTTGACATTTTACCATCACTACGAAGTTCCGACTCTTCTTGATTTAAGGTAACGAATTCAGCGTCAATGGCTACTAGTTCTCCTGAAAAGAAAAGAAATTAATCACATTGTGGCATAGACCAATTTTTTACAAAGTTTCTACCTTTCTTCGGCATTTCGTCCGAAGTCAAAGGTGTAAACGTTATCCCTCGGGTTCCTCCACTACGTGCAATACATTTATCCTCCCCAAAAACGTCATAAGTCAATGGACTAACGACTGGTGCCGTTTCTGGCGCTGGTGTCGCTGTATAGTGAAGGACACAAGGTACTTTCCAGTCTAAATTGAACCAAACGGCTTCCTGTGGTGTCACTGCTGATATACTATAATTAAACAAGGAATATTAATATTTCGAAAAAAATTGTTTAACTGAGAGTGCCAAAGAAAATTTATTACCAAAAGTCATTGAATATGTACCACTGCGAGACGGCACTGCCAGCCAATCTCTCATGATAATAAGGACCAACACGGATCAGAGCAACGATGTTCCTTCTGTCTTCATCATTCTTGTCATCGACATAACAAACCACAGCGCTCAAAATGTACTGCACTTTC
The DNA here is from genome assembly GCA_036026315.1 of Trachelus stipa. Taxonomy (NCBI): domain Eukaryota; kingdom Metazoa; phylum Arthropoda; class Insecta; order Hymenoptera; family Cephidae; genus Trachelus; species Trachelus stipa. The sequence continues at coordinate 1,139,426 of JAYRCB010000007.1, forward strand.
TTGACAATATTTTTATTACTTTCTGTACGTGAACTGGTACCCTCAGGATTACTCGTGTCTTTTTCATCTTGGTCCTTCACTGTTTCTACATCTTTCTCAATCTTGTTGTCTCCTTGTCCATTTTCTATCACCACTTTGGGCGCGCTGGAATTGCTACCATTAGTATCACCTTGATTAATCTTATCCAACTTTTCGATGGACAGCTCGCCATTATCATAAAGTATGACTTCGATATTGTGTGGAATCCAGGAATGCGAATAATACAGATGACTGGGTGGAGCTGTGATCGGAATTGCAGACGACACTGGTGTAGCTGGCGATGCTGGATTTGCTTCTGGCATTCCATGAAAAGTTAACAGTCAAAGGATAGTTATTACAAAGATTGATACTGCCTAAAAATGTTTTATTTATTTTTAAGGTATTTTTACCTGGATCTCGGCCAACGTGGCGAAATCTGCAACCAGCCCGCGTGCAGTTAACTCCGTAACGACAAGGTTTAATTGTTATTGGTACAGGACTGGAGGCTGGACTAAAATCTTTTCCACTAACGACTTTCTGCACTACTATATCCATTTGATTTTGCCAAAAGTCTTTATCCTAGAGCACGTTAAATTTATGGATTAGATAAATAAATCTATGAAAATAGTAATATAAGGTTTACCTGTTGACTATCGAGGCCGCAATTCAAAGCCAGTATTTGAGGTAATTTTGTTAATTGTCGAGACTGTAAAGTTGGCGTAAATTTTTGACAACTGTCACACCAAGCTGGTGTTATTTTCTCTGGGCGCAAACTACGTCCCAATACTTTAGTGAATGGAACCTCCTCCGCTGGAGAAGAAATGTTTTAATGTAAAAATATGAAATTTATACTCAAATTATGTCATTATGTAAGAAGAAATCTTACTTGGACTAGAGACTTCCGGGTAGACCAAATTACAGAGCAACATTATTGAATGCTTTGATGCTTCCTGTCCGCACTTTAGACAGCGATGAATGTGAATTTGCTCGGAGCCAAATAATCGACTGATCTCTGTATCCTCGTCGCGGACGTCGTTTTCTTCGACGGATTTTTTACTGTTATTATCTGTTTGTATATGGAAAAAATACATTAATTAATTATTATGTTATTCGCAGATAACAAGAGGTAGAATCATTATCACTTGATTCAACTCATGTTATAGCATTGATAATCAGAATAGAATTCGACTAATATTGTATACAGTATTTTAAAATGACACTTTGTGAAATTGTAAGATAAATTAATTGAATTGTTACATGCAAAACCTAATACTGCTATGGTTAATGAATGATATGGACTTAGTTATTGTAAAATGAATATTTTCGGACGCAGTGCCAAATTAGAAGTAATAAAATAGATTTTTTGTAATCCATGCAAATTAATGTAAATGGTATAAAACTGGAGTAAGGAATTTTAAATTCGTGTAAGTAAAAGAAAACAAAACAATTCATAAATAAACAATTATTAGTAATATCCACAGAATGCAAGAAGATCCTGAATCTCCGTCAGACGTTCATAGTGAAAAGAAAATTATAGCTAAAAAATAAGTAAAGATCATGCCTAAAGCCATCTTCCTCTTATGCTTCGGATATCGTCGCGGCATCGAAGTAAATAATATCTAAATAATTCATAAACAAACAGGATGAAAAATAAACACAAAAAAGTGCCCGAATCTCATAGGATACACATGAATTGTGTTTACCTTTCGACGTGATCCACATATATTTACCATCATCTTCTTGTTTCCTACGTTTTTTACGTTCCTCGTCGTGGATTCTGTAACGTGAACCGAGATCTTGCAAGATGCTGGGAAAATCCTGTTCGTTGTAAACAAACGGCGGATTCTTCGGGTCAGTTTTTAACCGCATTGCTTCCTCTTCCTGCTGTCGCTTTCTAGTCTCCAGAACCTCGTAGTGCATTTGATGTAATATAAACCTGTTCCAACTCTGAGTCAAAAATTGAATAAGAAATCGACATATTTTATTGATTTTTATGCATTTCTAAGGATTTCTATTACACATAGAAACAAATATTTTTCATACCTGTATCAATCTTATCAAACTTGTCTTCCTCTTGGCCTCAGGGTGAAGGTCGCTTAGTATGAGACCAAGAGCAGCAGCTTCTGGTACTGTTCTGAAAGCTCTTAGAAAGTTGGCAGCTTGACATGGAAAACCACGTGATGTGTCCAGCATATGAAAAAGAAATCCCAATTCGCAGGAAAGACAAAATTCTCGCTGACACGAATGCGACAGCAGGGCTATTCTCACCGGTTCACAATAGTACAGCAACTGAAGAAAGATTTTTGATAAAAAGAATTTATTTTCATTGCTCTTTTTTTTCTAATCATGATTTTGGCTTACCTGTAACATTGCATTGCAATAACTATTCGGAAGCGTGGCCTCCAATCCGCAAAAACTGGTGCGATTGTATTGATCAAAGTCAAATTCGTCATAACCGAGACGTGAATATTTCACCTCGATTTTACGATAACGCTTTGGTATTGCGACGAAAGTACCGTCTTCGGTTTTCGATCTTGAGTCTCCAGCAAAGAGCTTCGTAACGACGCCACGACGCTTTTCCAAATTGTATGGGATCTGTAAAAAAGCGCAATATTTATATCTCTTAAGTAGCCAAGAAAAAAACCTTTTCTTTGCTTCCAAAGGTTTTGAAAAATAAAAAAATATACAAATTTACTGGTAAGCAAACTTGTAGCTATCGATTTTCGTGCATGATAAGTTGTTCTGTGAATCTCTTGGGAGTTTTAACAAAATAACCAAAAAGGCTGTTAAAAAATATAAATAATACCTATTGGCAGAACGCAATGGGATATGTGATTCGGCAAACGGCTAGTTTAATTATATTAAAGTCAGGCTTATGAGTGTCTCATACAACCTTTATTTCATTCAATTACAACTTGGAGTATACATTTTTGTGAGCAACATATTCTATATGTATATTTATATATTAGATCAACTAATATATCAGCTTTCAGATCTTCAAACGAGAAAGGAGTTATTGTTAGACATTATCAATTGAAAAAGTTCATGCTTACTAAAATAAAAATAAAAAGTATATGCAGCCCTCTCATAAAATGACAGTTTATTTAAAAATAAGAGAGAAAGACAGAGAGCAAAAACATATATATATATGAGTCATATATATATATGTGTAAAGGAAAAGATAGAGAGAACAGGAAAGAGCCTCGCGGTACACGGCCATTGCGTTTATGCGCCATAAAGTAAACGATAGAAGCATTTTGAAATAAAAAACTATTACGTAGAAAAATAGCGAGTCCATGTCTAGTACAATTGGACGTTAATAACAAGTAACGAATGTCATGGGAAGTAATCTACCAACAGTTCAGCTGCGTATTGCCTACTGAAGACTTGGCACATGAACAAAAAATTGACTGATAAGAAAAAACAGTCCTATTCCTTTTTATGTTATATATATGTATTTTTGCTTCTTTTGCTTAATTAAAAAGCAACCATTTTAATAAGAAACTCGTATGAAAATAAACAAAAGATAATAATTATTAGATTGACAAACTGATTGAACGCTATAAAAAATTGTAGTTAAATTTACACTGAAAAAAAATGTAAGAACGAGTATGGTATATTATTTAGAAAAGAAAAATTATTTTGAAAAAATATAAACATAGGAATTTGAATAATATGGTACATATAAAAATGTTTATAGACGGATTAAGTTTACCCCACGAGTAACAACCCACTTTTGCACGGCAGCACTGTAAATCAGTGTAACACAATGGACTAGCTTACGAAAATATAATATCACGATTTTATAACATGCTTTTTCAACAACTATATAATAATTATCACGAAGTCTCATCAGTCTTACTCAAAATCGGATTTTCATTTTTTTTCTCCATACTTTGTATGGCACTATTATCCCTATGATCACATTGAGCTTTAGCTTGGAATTAGAACGATATTGCTTAGATATTTATCAAACATCATCAAAACGTGCCGTATCGGTACTCGAAATCATAATAGCCTATTATGCACGTTATTTGTAGCGTTATCTAATTCTGCTTTTTACCTTTGCCCTTAGTTTCATACACGATTTAGGAGGAATTATTTATATCCGTTGTTCTATTGAAAACTTCACTGGAATTATCTAACGGATTTTTATGCTATTCGAACATACAGTTTAGAATTATTGAAATTTCGCATAAGGCATGTATCATTTCATTCTACAGACTCCCAGTGATCGAAGAGCGAAGAATTTATCTGTATTAGATTTTTAGGTACAGTTATTGCTTTTATTTTTTTCCCCTATTATTTAGCCTGACACTTCTGATATCGATTCAGCTCAAATCGGAAGTGGATGTCCCAGGAGACGCGGAGGATGCGGAAGTTACGGGAACTTAAGGAGTGACGGTGGTGAATACTGTAGAAGAGTGGGAGAATATTGTTTCCTCACTTGGTTTCTGCGAAAGGCCTGAGGATTCGGAGCGTAACCTATTGTTCCTTGCATCTTCATTGTACGCAGGATTTCGGGATCGATTGAGGGCGTTTTCCTGGAAGAAAAGGCAGGAAGAACAAGTAATTTCGTTAAACTCTAAAAAGATCCGATATTTCTACTGCACAAGAAACAAGAAACGCAATAGCTCACCTATAAACTTTCTTTAAGTACTCTTCGGGGAAGTCACTGAGCAATGTATGTCCAGTGTACATCATTGGTATTGTACTCAATGGAGTCATATGATCATCGAATGCAATGGGCTGGAGTGTCTCTACAGGATCAGCAAATTCTGTTGGTCTGGAACAATGTTATTTGATTAATTATTAATAATACTAGTTTACAAATATACTTATGAATAAATGCTTGTATCAAAACTAACCGGGAGAATGTATTGAACTGTGGTTCTGGAGTATTTGTTGACATCAGATGTATAGATCCTGCAGCATCTCCAAAGCAAAGACATTGGGAAGTTGGTGAGACGTCAAATGACAGCACCAAGGCACCTCCGGTAGCGACCTGAATGCCAAAATTAATAATAGAAATAAAAGCAACTTGTAATTTCTTTTTTTGGATTAAAGGGAATAAATACTACCTGATAGAGACACGTCATTGATGGCTGTACGTTCGCGTAAATGGTGTCAAAAAGCTGCATCTGACCCAAGGGTGATACAACAGCAAGACGACTGGAGTAACTAGGTAGGAACTTCAGTAGGAGCGGATAGACCAGGGTGGTGACGGGACTCAGTGCTCGCATTTGTCTCAGATCGTAAACCATCAGAAATCGGTCAACCGAAAGGCCCTGACGACTGAATTTATATAGAAACATGTGATTAGAATGGAACTCTATGGTACAGGAAAGATGACATCTTTCACAGGATATTTGTTTTTGTACAAGCTGTAGATTTATCTACAATAAGAAATGGAAACATATTGTAATTTTACATGAACCCATGAACGTCCTAATCTCACCTGTTACTAAAACCACACGTGACCAAATAATTTTCTTGTACATCAAAGTCACTTAGCGAACCGCTATGTGTATCAAGTGTGTGCTCTATTGATAATGTATTTGGATCCCTGAGGTCTATTCTTCCTGCGGGATTACCCGCACACACCAGACGACTATGTTGCCTTAATATTGCACAACCATGTTCGCCAACGTGAACCTATTTATAAGAATAAAGGGATCGTAAGAATATTAAGTTTTATTAAAATAGTGGCATCGTAGGAGTTTTGACTACTCACTAGTCCAGTCTCTTTTCCTCTAGTTAGATTAAAGTCAATTATTTTTTCCTGATGACCCCCCATAAGCAGCCTCGTTGGCGAAATTTGAAGCATGCACTGCATGTCAATCATATTGGATGACCTGGAGTTTTATATGGTTATCATTATTTGAACTAGTGTATGCTGACGCGAAAGGAACTTACGTGTGTGTAAATATGGGTATGCCTCGACGAAGCTGACACCGCAATATGCTCTGAGTCAGCACTAAGATTCCCTCATCCACAGGATGAATATGTCGTACTTCCTGCGAGGCATGGACTTGAAAGGAGGTGTACTTTTGCAAGCCAGACCCATAGTATGACGTTACGTGACCCTACAAAGAGGTAAGGAGTTTGCACCAGCAATTATTAAAATTCAATGAATAATGCTGATGCCTTTAGTAATTGCATTTTTGTACCCCTTGATTCCCCATCCACATGAGTTCTTCCACCGTGTCGAATGTAATGGTAGACACACCAAACTGATCCCCTCCATCAGCAAGTAATGCTCTGGTTTCCTGAAATTCAGCCCCAGCAAATTCTTCCCCAAACTGTTCTGCTGCAGGCACAAAACCTTCTCCAGATAAATCATAATTTGATTCTTCCCCTTTAAAAGAATTAAATTATTTAATAAAAATTGGTTTTATCCATAATGTGAAATACAGATTAACGGCCGAAAGAAGCTTATATAACACCTAAGCAAGGCAAGACAATCATAAGTCATACCAAAAGTATAAATGTATAACACAATACGCTACTGTGGAGCCAGCAGCCTTTATAAAGCGTATATACGAATAACAGAAAATACAGTTTGGATGAAGGTACTCCAAAATAAGAACAGGATACAACTATATCAGAATAGTCCATACAGAAGTCAAATAGAAGAAATAAAAAAATTAACACAAGCAACAAAGCAAAGGAGGTATGATATATAAAAACAATAGCCAAGGAAAAGAAACAGCATAACAAAATGATAGTCTCAGAAAAATACAAAAACGGCGCGAATAATTTAACAAAGTCTTTACATACTTTGTTAAAAAAGAAAGAAACAAGAACCAAAATGCGCTATAAAACGCTTAGAGAGGCGTCAAGAAAATTTGTGTTCTGTCAAAACACGTATAATTGCCGCGAATTGGACTCACAGAGCAACTCCTGCTCACCAACAGCCGCGGCCTCTACGGACGGATCGTAGTGGCCTAATACAGAATAATCCATTGTAATGTTGACTAAAATCGTCTCCGAGGCATCAATAAGCCGGTGGATTATTTAAAAAAAGCTGGAAAATAGTAAATGCGGCAATTCGCGGTCCCTCTTCTCATGGCACACACACAGCAGTCGCCTTGGCAACTGTAGAACAAGCGAGCTACTTCCGGCCGTAACCAGTTCACTGCATGATGAGAAAGCGCAATGCTCACAATTAATCCACGACATCGCACATCTTACACTCGCGGATCCCAATTCGTTACAAGAGCTTTATGCCGCGACACATTTAATTCATGATTCCACTTTTTTGCGCGTTTAGCTTCGACGAGGACGTATGTTGGCCTTGCACCTGCTGCCACCTAGAACAGCCGCTTCTGCGCGTAACTTTATATACAAACTTTCTCATACGGCAGGCTGACCACATTCTGAAGTTAGCTGAGCAACGGTAAAACGGAATTGCGCCAACTTTAAACAATCTTCTTTGGCCGTTTATGGTCTTTGAAGTATCTTTGTAAATATGTCAAACTGTATATCTTCTCGCAAGTGTTTTAGTTGATGATCTTTAAAGTCGAGATAAGTGTTCCATTATTGAATGTGTTAAAAATTAAAAGAAATGAAATTACTACAACAATAATAATATCTATTGCTTCATTTTTTTTGTAATGAACTACTTGTATTATTCATTATCAAATTAGTGATATGAAAGACAAAGGGATACGATTAACATTGACATCTGTTCGTATATTTCGATTTCGTTTCACAATACGAATATCACATGTAGAATAATAAAAATCACAAGGCGGTACGATCTTTACAAATTTCACCGTGAATACTCTGATGCATCGCAGTTGAATATCAGTCATTAAGCGTTACGAAAATATTACCAAAATTTTCTACCTCGTAGTTTTGCGACAATTCGTAATCCTCTTTTTCATTCTCGTTGATAGTCAGCCTCGAGGAGGAAGCTTACACCAAAAATAAAACACCTAGAAGGGCCGTTATATTCAAAGATGGTTATTGGCTCTTGTACAATTCGAAGACTTCGCCATTTCTAAAAAAAAGCAATTTATATTTCCATTTAATCATTGAAAAGCATATATATCCATTATTGCAAATTAGTAAACGATAAATTGATCATATAATTAAATTACCTTGTCTCTCAGTAAGACGAAACGAATTTTCACTTATGCAGAAAAATAATTTCGAAATTCAGCCTAGTTCATGTTCTTCAAAAGCCTCTTGAATCAGGAACGTGTATTAAGTGTACGGTTTAGCTACAAGAATGAGTTGATATAACCTCAAAAAATGTGTTTGATTCTTCTAAAGTTTAAAGAATTTCAAAACAGCATAAAAATCTCCCTCGTTATAGAACACATCAAGAAAAACACCTTTACGATCAATAATAACAATCGTTGAATAACTGTTTGATAAAATGGCGGGCATTAAACGGACGAATCAGAAAAGAAGGTTAGCAATATAATAAATACTAATAAATTCGTGTAGTCTGTGTACTCCGTTAGCTCCATAGTGCATACGAGAAGTAGAGAAATATATCTGAAAGCGAAGTATTTAATAAGCCGTAAACCGACGTGGTCGTAGTTCACGTTTACAGAATCCGGCCGAGAGAAGCAGGGCGTGCTTAATGGCGTCGAATAAGACGAGTGCGATGATGAAGAGGAGTGTTGAGAACACCAATCTCATCCTCGGAATCGACGGATTGTCGTCTCGACATCGTGCGACTCAGGTGCGTCCCGCCGGCTGGGATGATGATGGACTTCCTAGCGAGCTGAGTGGGAAAAGAAGAGCGTCGTATCAATGGCGACGGTTTCGCTCCTGTGAGGATCAATAAAATATATACAAAGGAATAGTAGTTCGGGTTAACATCTTTTTCGCCTACCAAGAAGACGTAGACCCTGCACCCTAGCCTCGGTATACATCCCTTGTTTCTCAAAGGATCTTTGAGGTTGCATCTTCATGTGAGTATATCGCCTCTGAGAATAATCAACAAGAGATCCTTTTCTGGAAGCGATGTTACCGCAAGCGGACGGTCCCTTGATCATTCATATAGGAATCATTATGAGTTTATGATCTTATAGACCTGGTCAAGGTTCTGATCAGGCTGACTTGACTACCTCATGCTTGCCAAAGCGAATCCGGAGGACCTCCACAAGTGCGACGATGGACGATACGGTGAGCATGGCTGCCAGGATGTGTCCTGCCATGGAGATGGATTTGGTCCGGTTGCTTTTACCTTGATCACGTCCATCAAATTTTTCAACAACGACCCCTGCACTCTGCTCGACTTCCTGCAGAGGAACGACAGCCGTATCTAGATCCTCCTCTGGTGCAATCCTCTCTTCGACGACCACGTCTTCCTCTATGAAAAAGGTACAGTTCCCATCGTAATCACTGAGGTAGATAGATTTAATCAGAAGCGAATACCGGTAACCGGGACAGATCCGAAGTGCACGAAAATCAATCATGACCTCCTCAGGTTCACTAGGATGAGGTTCGACGACGGAGTCTGGCATAACCACATCATCCTGACGGGTCTCGTAATTGGTATCGAGTAGCAAGCGTAAAGGTAGGAATAGCAGAGTGGCGAATATCGTTAGTATCAGAAAGATACTCAAATTGATACCAAGTGATAGTCGATCGGTCATCTTGATCAAAGGATGAGCGACTACGTTCTCGGTATCCTGGACGACGCACCACTTTGGATTCGCCATAGCGCTTTACATGCTTCCCGCAGATAAATCCTCTCTGTCTGGTCCAGGTGATTTACAGGCTCCCGTAACCAGCCAACATTATTACGTATGTGTATCCATTACGTGCAGTCGACCAGCGCGTTATCACTGTTGACGACGAAAACACCTGTTGTTCTCGCAGGTCAACACTCTTGTACGACTTCAGTCGAGTTGAGTCAGTTAGGATCAGATTCCAAAAACTTTGGGGTCTCTTATGAATAAATTCAACATTTTTTTTTCTTTGCTCCCTTAACTATCTTTACGTACAAACTGAAACTGGGGTAACTGTTGCGTCTGTTGTTATAGCGTAGCTGATCAGGCAGCCCGTGAGCCTGGACGTAGTCGGATGATATTGATTCCTGGAGGACATCGCTATGGCGCATGCGTGAACGTCACTGATATTTTGTCAGGCGCATTAGGCAGCAGTGTATAAAAATTCTTATTGGATCAGGTTAAAGTCATTCCGTATGCCGTTGCGAGAGGACTTAACTATCAATAATTAAATCGGATTGTATAGGGGTACCATGGTGAATGAAATTACCATGAATATCGGTTATCCGGAATGGTTATCAATGGTGCAGTTTAGCATACGAGCTAGGGATATTCTGATATTTTTATTTGTTGAGGTTGCATGGGGGGAAAAAGAGGACGAAGGGGCAGCAGGGGAGAGTGAAGGTAAGTGGTAGGAACGGGATAGGAAGGAATAGAAGAGGGATTGGGTACGTCCCTTTTGAAGTGGCTCGACTTGGTGCGCATGCATAAATAATATTAGACAATATCAAATTAAAATTCGCATCTTTCCATCGGGCAACAATGGCCCCGATGGACTCCAACAAAGGAAGCGCCCATGGTGGCGGCGGCCTTTATAAAAGTAATAAAACAATCGAACAACAACTCTTGGGAGTGAACCAGAGGGAGGTTGGTAGAGTGAGAGGGAGAGAGAGAGAGAGAGAGAGAGAGAGAGAGAGAAGGGATGAAGGATGGGAAGGTGAAAAGAGGAAGGCAGAGGAACAGCAAAACGAACCAAAAGGGAGAGATGAAACACAGGGGAACAGCGACCCGACCCGACCGACCGGTAGCTCAGCCAACGTACGTATATCTTGCTCTGCTTCACCACACTCCGATTCTGAGTGGTTCTCAATGAGGATCCACCTGTACCTTGAGCACGATCATGCTATCTCAAACGGTCCCATTTAAACCTTGGAATCGATAAAAAAATTTGAGTTTACTTAAAATACCAAAAAATCACTCGATAACGCGGGATGAATCTTCAAATTGTCACGGCATTCCGAATGACGCACCGAATGAGAATATTGAATTGCTGTCCTAGAAATTGTTATTATTTATTATTTCCTTAAATATGTATTTTGTAAATGAGATAAATTTGAAAAAATTTAGGACAGTCTCTGAACTCGTTGAATCCGTTTACCCCGGGTTGAGAACCCGGGTATGTAGAGCAGATGCTGGCCATGGCAGTGGTGGCAGGGTGCGTGATTTTTCACCGCCGACAGCTCCTCCTTCGAGAGCCGCGCATTCCACCTTCCTCCTCCTTCTCCTCCTGGAGCCCTCCTCATCGTTCACTCTTAGCTCGCATCCACTTGGTAACCCTCCTGGTGGCAAGAGTCGACCGCATCGTACGCCGCGGACACGCCACTGGACACCAGTTGCACGATCTTAGATTTGCTGATCTCGCATTCGTGCGCACTTACGTACATACTTACATACATAGCTACATACCCCTACGTGAATACGCGAAGTGTATTGAAGTACACTGGTGCAGTACTGGTTGCATAGGTGCCTTTAGCTTTGGCCAAGATACGCTGGACGTAGATGCACGCGTCACGCTAACTGTTCAAGTTACACGGAACCACGTAATAAATAAATATACAAACCAATAAGAGTAAGGAGGAATCAGGAGAAATTCCTTGTAGCTCATAAATAAATATAAAATCAATAGCAGATGGGATTATTATAATAACGATATATATATAGTCTTTGATTATATAGCGGTAAGATATTCCGGGACGTCTTCTTCGAGAAGGATATTATTCCCGGTTGCGTACTTGCACGTAGAGAGTCAATGGTGCGCGAGGATGGTCACTGCTTGTACCCTTTGGCTATTTTATTAATGTGCATAAGCAGATACGTGCGGGTCGAGCGCAGTGTATAAAATTGTAATGCAAGGATACAGTCAGGGCACCAGAAGCACGTAAAGGTGGATTAAAGAATTAAGGGGAAACGTTGAAACGATTACAGATGCATAAACAGCTGGCGAATAGAAAATATCAGGGCGTCAGGTAGTCATGATTCTAATTGTCTTTTAGTAATGGCTCCGTTCTGCATTTTGCTGTTAAGTTTCCATCTAGCGTTGGCTAAGTGCTGCGGGACTATGGGATTCGCAAAGGTATATACAATGTAGGTATATAATATATCGTCCATAAGAGCTGGGCTGTGGCTCCTCAAGCACCGCCATCACAATTACGCAAATTGCGGCTCTGTTCTCGCCTCCTCCGGGCTTACAACCTGAACAACACCCGACGGAACCGAACGCAGCGCCAACGTAGACGCTGCGTACTATCTAGTCATTCCGTCTACCGGCAGGACCTTAATTTTTATTTTATTTTTATTCTTGCTCTCTTACCTCACTCGTCGGGACTGGCAATTTGAATGAATAGCTCTGCCGAGTTTGTTGTGTCTGAGACGAGCTGCTACCGTTCGGCCGGATCACGTGCTCGCCAAGGCGGCAAGTTGTTCGTGGAGAATGCTTAAGACGGATTCACATCGCCGGAATGAGGATATTTAATGGAAAGAAAAATTGTTTGGAATGTATAAGAGATTCGTTAGCTCATGGTTGATGACATGGATATTGGAATATTAAGTGACAAATTAATATGGAGGACTTACCTATGCATTTTAAGAGGATTGATGTAATTTATGAAAATTATAAAATAAATATAGGAAATAATGAGAAGACAAGCAAATTAAGGCAATAAAGGGAAAAGAGGGGATTGTAGCTAGAGAAAGTGGAATAATTAAAATATTATGTTAAAACGTCGACTAGGCGTACGTATCCAGTGAGTATCGTTGGGAAGTGATAGAAGCACGTTCGTACCATGTGGCGCAGATGTGATCGTTTTAAGAACCCTGTTTACGGGGCGAGAGAGCCTGTAAGGCATGTGGAATTTCTTTATCAGTGGAAGTGAACGCTTTCAGGTACATCTAAACCAGTTAGCGCGTAAGTGCGGAAAAATAAGGTAAATTTACCAGATGTCCGTAATTAGCGACGTACGTTATATATACATATGGTATTTATATACGAATCGGCATCGGGCTACCCGATAATCGTTGTTATTTATGCCGTCGGCGGCGTCGTCGTCGCGTAAGGTACTCGTGGAGATACGCCATGTAAAAACACAGGAAAATGTTGCCCAATTAAAGGCGAATTGGAGCGAAGAGGTCGGACCGTGGTCGATCGACTGACATTAACGACTGGTTTACGCCGCTCGTGGATTTCTGGCTTGTGGACGCGCATTTAAATGCGCCAAGTGAACCAGGCCTAAATAGGATTGAGGACATACTTGCCGATATATACATACTTGAGATACGTTTTCTGGGGACACGGCGGTCTCTCCTCTTGAACTTTAGATCAGGAACCGTTTTACGATTTTATTATTGCTTTTATGGCTACGTTATTTATGTGTCGTTGTATAATTTTGTCCTGGAGTTATCGTCGGCTTTAATGTAGCCATTAGGAACGAGAATTTTTTTTCATAATTAAGGACGAGGACCTAATTGGAAGGACACCGTTTATGTTTTTCGGACTCATGTGCGACCCAGTAGAGTTCAATTCGGTTCAAGGATTAGTGTTTATGACTATTGAAGATTTTCATGTAATTTTTTTTCAGCGACTATTCCTTCTTTTGGAATTATTAATCGGTACAGTTATGACAGTTTAGGGCTTGGGGTACTTTCATCAGGACGAATCACGAAGGGCTGTGTATTCGCTCCCACGCCTATCGGATGTTAATGACCTTAATGAATGTAACCAGAGCAGGCTTAGGAGCATTGACATTAAGATAAGCTGATATCTTCACATCTCCATCGGGCGCGCTGGTTATTATTTATTTATGCATGCAGCCAAGTACCTCGAAACCTGTTTGACAACACAGGACGCATACATCCCTTCTCTACACGTCCTTCTCTCTTTATACATCTTTTCAGTCTCCTTCTTTTATCCCCTCGATGGGTACCAAAAAATACAACGATCTGCTCTAAAAGCAGCTCCTCGTATGTCCAGGGTGCAGTGTAGCCAACCATACAGTATGTCCTTCTCTTGCGTCTTGTCCGAGGCCGCGTGACCATATTCCACGCCTACGTATACAAAGTGCCTTCCATTTAGTGCTGTTTAGCGTTGGAGATTCTCGTAGTGCCCATTTGGATCCTTTAGGACTGTGATGTGGATTCTGGATAAAACTCATGCATATATATATATATATATATACCTGGGTGGTTTAGCTTCCTTAGATTACATTAGTCAGACTACGGCTGAATACGATTCCTCGTGCTCGCACGTGCGAGCGATTCCGCGGCTTGGTCGATCTCAAAAGCACCTGGGGAAACCGTTAGAATGATAATAATATTCAAACGGTTCGGTAGCTGGGCTCGTTTCGTACTGTTTTTGATGTTAGGAGACTTAGAGAAGCGTGAATCGATGATTGGGTAACGAATTATAATTGAGGTGGAATATTCATAAGTTACGTTTATAAGCAGAGTAGAAATTTTTGTTAAAAGATATGGGTATTTGGGTGTCATCATTTTCTTGGAAGTATTTGTCAATTTTTTCTTACTTGATGTTACTGCTCATTTTACGTTGTTGGCTGCTGCATTTTTCTCTCTCTTTATATTCTCCTTTGGTTTTTCGCATTGAGACTTCCGAAGGTACTACAAATCGCCGTGGGATCGACGTGGGATCACCGTGGGAGCGAAGTGGAAGAGGCTGTCAATCTGAGAGATGGTATTCAGGGATTACTCTGAGAAATCGGAGATCATCGCTATTTCAATCATATTTCTTTATCTCACCATGTCACTTTAGAATTCACGTTCGCCATGTCTGAGTCTTTATTTATTTGGAAATTGAAATTTATTGTTATGCATCTATACTTTTCTTTGAATAAATCTTAATTTATCATAATTGTAATTTATTATAATGCAATGCTATGCATTACTTTTGCAATTTACTTCGGCTACTGGAAATATTTTTTAATTGTTAAACTTGAGCGATCAGATAAGCTGAAAAATTATTAGGTCTGCCATATTTCATATACTTAGTGGTACCGCAAAGAATGCAGGCTCTGAAAAATATCCGATTGATCCTGTAGCCCTGTATAATAGTGTGTGCGAAAACCTGAAGGTCGTTTCAGCCGCCATTCCGCATGGCTGACCATAGCTATGCCATGACCACTAACTCCATAGCCATCTACATCACCGTATATCTCAGAATCCTTTTTTACCCACAGAGAATACCGTGTTCCAAGGAGGACAATCGGTGTTAACCGGTAATTCAGATCGCGGTTAACAGCCGGTAATTTAGACTCGCCGCCACAAAATGAGTGCGCGCGCGCACTTGCTCGAGATTCACGACGCTCCACTCTTCAGATTTATTTCTATAGAATTTTCATAAAACGTCAAACTAAAATGAAATAAAATAAAATCTTTGCGTGGAAAAAAAATCAATTTCTCTATCCATTACTGACCTAATATTATCAGCTTTAGTGATTCCACCAGTAAAACTGTATATCTTTTTCCAGAAATCTGATAATAATCCTTCCTCTCCTTATGGCTGCCTCGTCCAGTGAGGAGATGTGCCACTAATAATAATACTCATCATGATTATAACATAACGCCAAACTATCTTATGCCAGACATGTCGTGCGAGCGACAAAAGGCGTATATACATCAGTCAGATTACGCCGAGCCGTCGCTGCAGCTCGGAAGTGTTCGTAAAGGTTCGTTTGGCGAGCGTGCGTTCGTCTGCTTCGTTTGTACACAGTGACCTAGCCTATGCTAGCGTTCCGCAGCAAGCGCGAATGAGAGGCAGCAGCAAGTGTATAGAAGTGGCGAGTGAAGTTAGCCGCTATTTACGAGTATCGCTCTTGGAAGTGCGGAAGGGACGACGATCGTTCGCATAGCCGCGTTCGCGATAAACGTTTAAAAGAGATCGATAAAATAATGATTCGCGTTCGCGCAGTGTGAACAGGGTATTTACGATGGCGGCACGACACGCTTTTATAATTCGAGATAGCAGTCGTGCGCGAGTTTAGAAACGATAAACGACAGAAGGATAAAAAGGAGCGCGAGGTTATTCGTACGGTAGCTCAGGAAATCCGGCTGCGAGTAGAAACGTTGGAAAGAAGAAACGATGTGAGCGACCGAGCGAGGAAGTGCAGTCACGTGCCTCGTGTCTGGGCTGTGATTGGTCTATGAGTCACGTGGTCGCTGGCAGTCGTTTCCACAAGAAGAAAACTGTTCCACAGGAGGAAATCTTTTGTGCTGTATGAATGAGAAAACTTTAAAAGACCAAATATATCGATTGACATCAATTCACAATGCGACATGCAATAGTTATTGAAACGAGTTACTTGGTATGTTTGACAATTCAATATTTTTCATGCTAAACCTACGTATTGCCGGTGGATATTTCGATAGAGGAATTTTGAAAATTTATCTTCTCCATTACCACCCACAGGAGGGCACGTGTAGTAAGAATCAAATGTTCCACGATGGGATAGGTACACTTTCCTACGGAATTCGACGAGTGCAGTGTGGCAAGAGGAGTGTTGGGTTGCAGGCATCAACCGCGCACGTGGATCCACTTAGATAAATATAGAACGGTGTTTGGTGACACTATCGCGGGTAAACACCGACGTGAACCCACCCACGGACTGACTGAAATCGCTCAGAACCGTTTTCATCGATGTCTCGTCGTCGATGCGACGACGCAACTCGAGCATATAAAACGCGACGATACGACGTCCGTCGTCCCGACGCGTTCAGGCGACTCGTGGATATCGCGAATCTCTTGCGAACCACTCCTTCAGTGAGAAATCGAGGGATCGATGACGTACGGCGGATAAAAGTGCCTTTGCAACGTGAAGTTATCTCGCGAGGCTCAAAATCGATATCAACACTTACGTGATAGAAGTGAATGAAGTGTGTACCTACTAGGGTCATTAAGGAACATTTCTAGCGGGATCCATTATCTATTTAATTAAATAATTATTTACAACGTAGCCACGATAATATCGCTCATACAATGGTGTGTTTTGTGTAGTGTGATATGCGAGGTCACGAAGGATACTGACATAGCAGAACGGAAGTACCGGGTGCTGATACGGAAACTTTGAGGTTAGTATATCCAGTATTTAAGTCGAATTGAATAAATCTTTCTATATAAATTCTCATTGACAATGTTATAATCTTTATCGTAGATGAATATTATGTATTGATTTTCTCATATAACGAATAAAATTTTACTCGCTATTGAATATACGTTCATAATACGATTTCCTATATTCCAGTACGTGTTACAAGTTACTCGTATTCAGATTCAAAATGCGGAAGTGTCTCGCACTGTCCCTCTGCTGGCATTTTCACTTCGAACGTATCCATGGAATCTTACAGTCCATTCTCACAGCATTGAGAAAGTTCTACGTGTTTCCTCAACTTTTATGCTCATGCGTGACTGTCTTGGTATACTCATTTTTTTGTTCTTCCTTATAACGTTCACGGAATCAGCTCGACGTTCCATCGGTTGGCCGCGAGACGTATCGAAGCAAAAGCGAAGAGATAAGATAGCGCGGACAGTTATCGACTCGCTTACACTTCGGTTCACCTGCGTCTAAGGTATATATTCTTATCGTGAGCTTTTATCTTTGACCTTTGCACCAGTGCCGGAGTGATATCATGCTGAGGCAACTGCCAAGTCGGCCCTACCTTCGCGTGTACCGGTACTAGATACCTTTTCCTCTAGTCCAATATCTATAGACCGTATCTATTGACTAAACTCAACACGTATTCATTACATTTTTCTTAAAACGACATAACGTACCATTCAAATAAATAAAACAAGACAATTCAATCTCGTTCACTGATAAAGTTCAATTTTTTTTTTCAATTTTTCAATAAATTGTATTATCGTCTGGCTCACGTTTCTATTCCTGATTTACCGTGTTCTGAAAAATCTATCCTCATTTGCTCTATCATCTGCAAGAGTTATCGTGCGTGACCTTTGGACCTGATTACCTGACAAAGTAAGTCAATCCGTCACGTAGACACACGTGTGAGTCACACTTCCGACTAGCTTTGTGGTGGTTACAGGTCACGCTAGGATGCCTCAGAAAAATGTACCATATTGCCGGGTATGGCGATGTATATGTTTATATATATATATATATATATATATATATACAGTGGTACTTGAGCAAAGCGGAGCCCGTAGATAGCACTTATCGTAGGAGTGGCTAGTTTCGGATACAGTATGTACAATCTGTAGAGACTTCACTGCACATTTCTGGACTGTACAAGAGGCACTATAAGGCGCGTGTAAGAAGGTGGCTGGTAAACAAGAAGTACAGGTGGAGATTGAGCAACTTGTTGCGTTCAGATCTCCTGGACGGCAATGCGTTCAGTTTGGATAGTTAATGTCAACAGATGGCACTGTCGAGAGTCTCGATGTCAAACGGTAGAGTCAGTGGCTATGAGGACGTCAGTGGGACATTGAATACACAGATTTTATTTTTTAAAAATTTTCAATAAACGTATAACCGAAGTTCCTACGTCCGTTTTGTACCAATTTCTATATATTTTTTAGGCCCTTCGCTTGACTCTTGTCTTTTTTTTTGTTCCTTTATTACTACATCTCTGTGTTTTCTTTGGTCCTCCGCAGCCTCACGGCGTCTCTCCTTGCCAGCCATGTATTCCCTTGGACGACGTAAGACGCCCTCGGGACACGATCTCGATCTGACGCGAATTTGCATAATTCCAGTATCTCCGCCCACCGTTCAGCTGCTCAATTATTAGCTGGAATTTAAAGCGTGTTTAAGAAAATGACTGAGCGCGGCTGCTTTTTGCTTCTGATGATCTTGCGAATCTCTTCTTGGCAGCGATCGGGGGTCCCTCTCGGTAACGGATTTGTGCGCGCTACCACTGTTGCTAATCTTGAGGATTCAGACTTACGCGAAGTAATACCAGCACCAGCCGAAATTATTTTTCCTAGTCGTACCGTCGATTGCAGTAGGATTTTTATTTTTGAAAATCAGTAAAATTTCACTCAGTCAATTCCTGTGTCGGTTTTGGTCTTTATCAGAATATTCTATATATATATATACATATATGCGCCTAACTTCATGGCGCTCGATGACTGTCCTCTTCGTTTACTCTTTATCTTCTTTATTTCTCGCACTAACACGTCCTGCGACGAAAAAAATATTACGATAACAAGAATCACACTCAATTTGGCTGAATGAGAATGAAGTCGCGCGCCGATTTGCCACTCTCCCGATACCATTAATCTCCTCTCGGGCTGGATGTTTGCGAATGGCATTCCCGCGAGGCGATACGCGTCTCTAGTCGCGAGAATCGGACGCGCCGCGTTAGGGCGCATTCCCAACGGGCACTCGTCCACGAAGCGTGTCGACGTAACGCGTAATTGGATGATCGATCGTCGTGCCAACCTACCGCGGCAATTTTGCATTATTACAGAGGTACTCGCGGAACATTCTTTCCTATATACACAACACTATATATATATATATATATATATATAAAATGGGTCTTATCATGCATTACAAAGTAGATACATTGGCAGACGTACTTTTTGAAGCTATTTAAAGATAACCCGTACCTCCATCCGCGAGGATGTCCTTAGGAAATTTTATTTCGTTGGGAACGCACCCTTAAGTTTCAGGCTGCTAACCGAACTGGGCGAGGCGCATCGTATTGCATCTGCGTGCTCTCTTTAAACTGTTGGCCATTCACCCCGACCTCTGTATAGACCTTGCAACTGCATCTTGATCGTAGCTCTAGGTTACCCCTAGTACAAGGGTGGTGGATATTTTTTTTGTACGGACAAGTGCAAATTTTTGTTACGCTACACGGTGGTACGATAAAAATTAGTGAATTTATTATTAATTTATGCGCGCGACTCGTGATGGCTGGTTTACATGTGGAACGATAGCGAACAGTCGAGTCGTAGATAATTAAGATTTTTGAAATTGATACCGAGTCGTTTGTAATTAACATCGCTCCAATGGTACCTGTCTTCTTAGACCGGCCAGGAGGCTCTCGGTACCTACCGCAGTTGCAGCTGCGAGAATAAACATTCATTATTTCAATTACTTTCCCGCAAAGTGCGATCGAAGATTGTCGAACGGTGAATACGCGGCTATACGTTTATTTTACCTGATCTGCCTAGTGAGTTAATTACGAAGTCGATGCCTTCGTTAGAGAAGGATCCCCCCGTTGCTGGTACGAATGCTCGTTTGCATCGAATCAGAAAATCAATTAGAGACCCTTCGATATGGTCTGTGTTGGTCGATCGCTCTCACCCATCGACTGATAACGTTATCAGTTAATTCGATAGGAACGAAATCAAGGAGCAAGCTGTACCCTAGGAATTCATTAAGTGAATCCTGAATCTTAAATAATTATTGAATTCAGTGGTACGCTTTGAAATTAAAGTAATGAGGAATTGGGTGAATTTAATCAGTAAGACTGTTTTTGGCGGAAGTGTCTTTGAAAAATATTTATACAGCAATTGAGAGTGATAAATATAATATAGAAATATATACAGACATAATTATTTTTTTTATTATTATATTATCTGTGATAAATTCTAAGAGGTGGCAAACAAGTGCATACCATAGGCATTCCATGGGGTAACCACGTGGCGGCTCTCACAAGACTCGCGGAGTGGTAAAGGAGGATAGTCGACTGGTGAGAAATGGAGATAAAAAAAGTATTAAAAAAATGAACGAAAGAGGTAAAGGACATTAGAAATGCTCAAGATAAAACCAATGTCACGAAACGATTAAATATCCCGCGCTTCCGTATTTAAATTAATTATCATATGGGCACCAGATGGATACCAGGTATTTCGTTCACACTTTCAATCCCGTAAAATGTTCATCGCCCGGCAGTATTTCACGTCTGCCCACGCGTGCCCTACGACGGTTCATGAAAACGAATCGAAATGTCCATGGGGTACGGGAGGATCAGGTGCGAGAGAGAGAGAGAGAGAGTGAGAGGGAGGCAGAGGGAAGAAGTGGATAAATAAAATAATAAAAAAATTAGAGGAAAGAGTCGAATAGAGGGGACAGAAAACTCGTTGGCGCTGCAGGTGTATCCGAACCAAAGAGTCAGACGTTCCCCATTGGAATGGCCGTAATATCATACGGTTATGCTCGGACTTAATGCGTCGGCCGACAGGCTACACAGACTATGTTTGTGGCCGGTGTCGCATGTACGTTCGGTTCTTAGTCGCATTGCCATCCGTGTAAGCGTGCTCTTGTCCCATGGCCAGGAGCGTCGATAGGACATTGGGTGCCCTCGGTGAAAAGGAACGAAATTTTTTTTTGCAAAAATTATACAAAATTTTTTTCAGACAAATTTTTTTTTCTTAATTAAATAGCTGTTACATTCACACAAGGAAATGGTTAGGCTGTCATTAATTTCGTGGATACAAGCTACTGGAACCGAAATGACCAAAGGGCTCTTTCCGGCTCGTCCTTTATGCGTGGTCTATGCTCCCAAGGGGGCCGCATTTGTGCCGGCCCTGGGCACCAGGATCGTGTGGATCCGGAGACTGGCTCCACGCCCACGGCGCAGGAGGGACACGGCCGGACACCGTGCCTTCGCATTGGCGTACTCGCGAACTGGAGCAATAGATTTCCCTTTAATGGCCAGCGGACTGTCGTGAATGTCCACGCCGTAGAAACGTCTGAAAGTACCTCGTGGTACCGAAAGTATTATAGCCAGAGCCGCGTTACGCGCGATAGGACGTATACCTACGGTATACGTTTATACTTTGCGTACTTTGCGTACCCGCCTTTATAAGTAGCCAACCGTCTGGCAGCTGACGGGCCTTCTCGTTCCATTGCCATTTCTTTCCACGTCGTTCTTTTCATTTTTATATTTTTTTATGATCCCAATTTTTTTTTTTTTTTTCTTATCCTCGCTCTCGTTACGTTCACTCGTTCTTATATGCCAGCATATTTGTCCACTATTTATTAAGAACTTACAACCACTTATGGTATTTCTATGCAAATTTAACGTTGGTTAAAAAATCTCGTTTACGCGAACCCGATTTTTATTCGTTAGATACTTGTAATTAAATACGTGCTCTCTACGAGGATATTCGTAGCGTACTTTATATCGCGTATCAATACTTTATGGTATATTTTAAGGACAGTGTAAATTTTCGTAAAAGTTATCACCGGATAGTTACTATAGGTACGCCACTGTGCAATAATGAAGGTGCGTTTTAGTGACGTTCGCGATATACGTCGCAAACCGCCTCGTTAATTAACCGCCCGGAACTCGAGCGCCATCACTTCGAGCTAGTCGAGCAATTATTTATTGGCGTGTATCGACCTTTCCTATATAGGTTGCTCGCGACGTACCTTCACTCTGTACATTTTCTTTTTTTTTTTATTACTACGATTTCCCTCGATTTTCTTATATATCAGGTAAAAAAGAAATTCATGCGAAATTATTTCGTTTACTTTTAAGGACTTATATGGAATTCGATAACGATCCTTTTCGGGGTTGACGGTAGTTTGGCGCAATTGTCGAAAATTCCCAGGGTGTCTTGGGCGTCGTGACGTCAAACGAGAGGCTAGGGTTATTTTGAGACGTTAAGGGAAGAGGGAACCGACAGGAGAAAACGATAAGTTTCAGATAGATGAGAGGAAACGAAAATTCTAAAGAGGTCGAGTTCGTTCTTATGAAAGTTCAGGGCAGTTTGCATGTATATATATAAATTTGCTTAGAGATATAAACACATGCTTAGAATCACGCACGTTATTTTTTTGGGAATAAATGACAAAGTGCGATGCGATCCGTGAAAAGTTAAAATATAAATATGGGATAAGACTGATTGGATTTTTTTATCGATATCGAGATTAATACTTTGAAAGATATTGATAAAATATACATGTTATGGTACGGATGCTGCAATTGGTATGTGATAAGATAAACGCAAGTTATGTTATTTATAAGTGCATGATAACACGTGTGTAAAATATGTCATTTATCCAGTTGGATTCGCTTGGGACTCAAATGATGGTCCGTCGCTTGCGGAAAGCTGTGGGGATCACTGATGCCGCGTGGGTGTCTGGCAAGTTTCCAGGACTCGTGGGAGGCTGACCAGGCCGATAGACTGACCTCAGCCTCTGACCTCTCCCGAAATAATCTCTTAGTGCGTTCCCCGGCTCATTTCTCGTACATTTCTATTTCCAACCATCCACGTCTCGCTATACGCTGGCTCCTCGAATCCTGGGCTGAAGTAGAGGCGGTAATCCCGGAATCGGTAGAATTTCATTATTCATCGGTTCACGGCTAACGGTCGCAAAGAAGACGATGACGGGATAATAAATTTGGAAAAAATAAATTTCATACCATTGCCGTATTGATCGAGATGAAAAAAAATTGTATCAATAAAAATTTCATTTATTCTAACGATTTTCCAATCGTAAGGATTCTCCTCCGTAAGCAATGTATTTCTTGAAAATGAAAAACGTCTCTTCTAACGCCGCTATCGGTTGGACGATTTAATTGTTTCGCACCTCCTAGATCACCCGGCATATTCCAGAGGTGTTCTAAGCACCAGGCTGAAGTCACGCCGCGAAGCTATCGCTTACCTAATCTACCAAGCCAATATCACTTATTCCGCTTGCCCGAGAACTCGCAAGATAGTCCTCGTACCTCATGGACTAACCTTAGACTTTAGTGAGTTAGCCAACTGGGTAGGCTGGCTGGATGGTTAGCGAAAGAGTCGCCATCTGACGTATTTCCAGGGGTATCTAATTACCCGGTCGTAGTAGAGACTGGATGCCTTCACGCACAGCCTGAACGTACTTGAGGCCGTTTCCTATTTTACGATTAAAATCGGCAAGTCTGTTCCTGGTAAAGAGAAATATAAGAAGTGTCTATCAGGCTATGTTTGCGAAACTGAGTAGAGTATATACAGATAGATAAATAGATATAGCTACGAGTATACATACATATACAGTACCTATCCTAGATCTCGATCGTTTAATTTCTCCATCCTGTTAAACTTCCATATCCGTACTGGGCAAGTCCCACTTCCTGGGCCCCCATGTAGGAACGACGCCCTTACCAGAGATCCTATCTCCTGGATATTTACTACCGAGGCATCGCCCTGCTTCAGATTAATGGGCCGATCGGTAATGAACGAACCGAAGGAAGCAACCACCTCGCAGACCTACAAATCCTACTGCACTGATCTACCCGCTGGCTGATATTACAGATGAGAAGCCATAGACGCGTCGGTCACTATAGAAACGTTATTATCAATGAGAAAGATTGCTCAAGATATATATGTGTATCGTATAAAATGCGTAGCATAGAATATACAGGCATGCACGCCTGTGCTGGTGCGTGTCGTGCAGTCCTGTGTTATTTTGTGCTGCTCTTCGCCATGGTTGTGCTGAAGGGATCAGATGGGATTGTACAGTGAATCGCAGTACCGGTACCCTACGTACAGGACCGGCATTTCTTCCAATCTAGGCGGCGCGGGTAATAAATATGCCTCCGTGGCTGATATAATGCGGGCGTGGGTTGGTACCACTGGAATCAGTCGTCGCAGCTGCTTGATTTACGCCATATGCCGCGATGCATCACGGGGCTATCTTTCTGGTTGCATTTGCGGACCGAAAATAGGCACGGCCATCGGCTCGCTCAGTCGATCCTGAGGTGGCGGGGTTGTCCCATGGAAAAATTTCTAATCGTACGTTCAACCCTGGAAAACAATTTTTTTTCTATAGTCAAATAGTCAATTTTTCGTACTGGACCGATAGCGTTACCATTGTATTTGGGTACTTCTGTCAGTAGTACTTGCTTTTTTCTTCATGAGGTGGCGGGGTTGTCCCATGGAAAAATTTCTAATCGTACGTTCAACCCTGGAAAACAATTTTTTTTCTATAGTC
>JAYRCB010000007.1:1164468-1211337 GCA_036026315.1 Trachelus stipa
AAATAGTCAATTTTTCGTACTGGACCGATAGCGTTACCATTGTATATGGGTACTTCTGTCAGTAGTACTTGGTTCTTTCTTCAGCCTCTTATTTTTATTTCTTCTTCTTCTTCTTCTTCTCGGGACCGAAGGCTCACGGCGTTGGACGTTTAGCATTTTAATGGTCTCGGTCAGGAACCCGGGGTGGTACGGGTCGACCGGGCAACGAGGTGGAGTCCTCAACCTTTTCCTCGTCCTCCATCTTCCCCTCGGTCACCGCCATAACCACCAAGAGGAGAAGCAGGAGCAGCAGCATCATCGTGAGCACCGTATCCTCCACCTAGGTCGGACCTGGACCGGTTTTGACGTGGCTACCACCATCAATGAAAAACTCGACTTATGATAACGTGAGCTCCCCGGCGCTGCCGGGGGCTCGGAACGCGTATGATTGGTGCCGCGAGAGGGGGGGAGTCGAGGAAGCGGGAGAGGGAGGGGGAAGAGCTACCGTAATTACTAATTGCCACCGAGTCTAATTAGTAATTCACGTTCCCGGTTCATCAGGATCGACCCATTCTAGGATTCTGTATGGTGTGTATATATATGTATATAAGGGTCGGGGGGAGGCTTTTTCTTTAGGTTTTTCTTACGCCCCTGGAGCGATCAACGAATGAATATATTTCGTGCGTTACACCAGCAGGATCCTCTCTTAAGCCCTGTACGCAAGATTACTTCATTAGACAGGTGCGCGCGGCACCTCAATGGGCTCCCATAAATTAGTATCAGTCCCCATCGTTCTGGAGGCCTTGTTTATTTATATACCTGTAATCATACAAATTCTCAAAATTATTCCCGCCGCTCTATTGAGTGTATATACTTACGTATGTGTGTGTGCGTATATATATATATATATATATCATATGCATATGAATATTTAGATACCTTGGATGGCATGCGTATTTTATGATATCTATCTGTAAACTTTCCATAGGATGATAAGTTCATGCTGTGAAGTTAGCATACGATTTTCGTTAAATTGATTAAAAGATAAATAAATTCTACTTGTGTAATTATTTTACAGTTCACAGTAAGGTTGAACATCAGTTGCGTCGATTATCCCATAAAAAAATAGTAAGTCGGTCTTCGTGAGTATCGCATGCGAAAGTGAATATTGCGGACGTGAGTAGATCTTGAATTTTTTTTAAGTCAATTCATAATAATGAGATGATGAGTTCACAAATGTCCTGATAGGGTCGTTGTATACATTTATAAAGTTACTCTATTGAAACTAGGGTGTATACCTGATTACTCTTCGTACCTGATGGATACCCGTAAATGCGAAGCATTACCCGCATAGCAGTATAAACGAGCAGAATGAGCGACACCATATCCATAAACCATAAAGGCAAGATCATCGGATCGAGGGCAGTTCGCAAGAAGTCGATCTCGCGAATTTATATCTTGCGAGATAAAAAGAGATTCGAGATCAATGACAATCGGGAGCAGATCGATTGTAACGAGACAATTAACTGATCGTTTCAAGTCGTGATTGCATGTGTGTTCTAGGTTCCTGTTTTACCGACCGTTCACTTTATACCCGTATGACGTATGCAATACTTAATAGACACAGGTACCGATTACGTGTGTTTTACGTTACACCATAATACCATAAGGCCCAATGTGGTTTCAGCTCAGTCATCGACAAATGGTCGCAGCATCCAATAAACAAGCCGCGCAATTAAGAGAGCAGGTTAATTAATGTGGACCAACTAGAAGAGAACTCCGCTCCCATCTCCTTGCCGCCCTACAGCCTTCTCACTTGGTTTGGTTCGTTTAACCGCTTCGCAGGCCGAACGCGACCGAATCGTTTCTCTTTTTGCCTGAACGGACGCTGCCTGAATAATTCCAGGACCCCTATCGTCGCTTTCCGGTTGGTTGGCGAAAGAAACGGATATAAGAATAATCCATGGAATTCCTGGAAAATCGGCGAGAACGATGAGTTCGATGTAAATGACAGGATTTAATGTATTACTTTATAGCAAATTATGTATATCTTATAATGAACGTGTATATATTCTTGTTACTGGAATTACTGGTTACGATTTTTCGAATTACGTTATCGATACTAAAATTGTAGACTCCAACCGCACGGTCAGACCACCTAATTATTTTCGCCCACGTGAACTAGTTCTTACGCTATAAAATCGTCGTTACGATCCTGCACTGTCCCTCGGGTAAATATACGTATACGACTAACGTTGTACACATCGAGCTATATATAGTATGCGTATATGCATAGTATCGTGTATATAGTGTAATATATATATATACAGCTATCCATACGCGAATGGATTATATATGTAAAGCGTAGTGCGTATCGGAGGCTTGTCGCGCGACAGAAGCGAGTCCTGCGATTTACCATATTAAAATACTTGACTATCTATATCGAGCGGCTCGATAATTATGCGTTTCCATGAACCGGCCTGGCGACTACTTTGACATTTTGACGTTTGTTTAATAGCGCGACGGAAAACTCTGCTCACGCTCGATGTCCCGTTCTTGCGCGTTGCCAGTAGCGACAACGACGGAGTCTACGGGAACGTGTGACAGTCACGGCGAGAATTCTGTCGCTCTTATGCGTACACGGCGTCATAATTATTAATATTAAAGGCGAACACGACTAGCTTTGATTAACTACTAGCTTGTCCAGTAGTGTTGTCAAGTGCTAAGCTGTGAATGGGGAACAGGAAAAATGAGGTTAGGAGAGATGACACATCTTATAGGATTGCGAGTTATTTCGATAGTTGAATATAATTAATAGAGCCAAGAAATAAATACGTATACATACATTGTAATTATTAAGACAATTGTCAAAGATTTCAGGAGCTTCTCGTCTTGTCAGTTAATCAGAGTTGGTTAAGCTCGTCCCAAGCCTGTCTGTTCGTTTCGCCTTAATGCATAGTGCATACCTTGTAACAATAGTATAGTGAATTCTGTGGATATACCAAGTGATCACAGCATTCCGGAATCCCACAAGAGGAAAGCTAATCTCTAAAAAAAATGTACGTCGATCGTAGCAACTAAACTTCGCAGTATACGGATAGGTCTGTTTTACCGACGGAAACATTTTTACCATACGGGCAACTACACTAGTTCATTCTACTACCTGGAGCATCATTCTCGTCGTGGAGTGTCTTTAATCTATACCAAAGCCTTTCCTAACCGTCAGTAGTATTCGCGTACGCCCTGGTAAGCGTCTCTTTTTGCCTTTCTCTCCTCCCTCTCTATCTCTCTCCATTGCCAGCAGTACTAATCGTCCAGGACCACCTACCAGTTTATGATTTCATAATCAACGCTCGCGGCACGAGGATGCCGCTGTTTCTATTCAGCGTGGTTTGCGCAGGTACCTTTATAATGTATATACCTGCACACGTATACACGGTGGTACACCTAACCTGTACTACGTGCCATTATCTTAGCCAGGTTCAGTTTCAATTAGCCGTACACGCCCAGTTGAAACCTGCGCGCGCACATACCGCAATTATCTGGAGGATTTTACCCTCCAGCTGTGCGACTCATATTAGGCATGACCATAGCTATAAGCACGCAAGAAATTTCAAAGCGTTTGGATGCAGCACGGGAAATGACGGGTGAGTTAGTTTTTGGAAATTTTTTTATCAACTCCTTTCATCTGACTATTCTTTTTGTTTTTTAGAAGGGGGGGAGGGGGAGAGGGGGTCCATTCCATCCGTCGATCTCTGACGTTCTGGAGAACATGCTGTGCAAAAAGTTTGCCGTTATATAAATATCGATTTATTCGCTTCATACGGCATCCACAAAAACCTATACGGTCATGGAAATATATTGACTGTTTCGATTACGTAACACAGCCTTGGCTTAAGCTTTGAATAGCATCTAATTGCTGAGACTCTCTCAACGCCATGGT
Organism: Trachelus stipa; assembly: GCA_036026315.1. NCBI lineage: Eukaryota > Metazoa > Arthropoda > Insecta > Hymenoptera > Cephidae > Trachelus > Trachelus stipa. The sequence continues at coordinate 1,168,391 of JAYRCB010000007.1, forward strand.
CGGCACTCTCGTGAACCCTGGTATCGCACCGAACGTCCACGCACGCCTTACCGGAATTCTCTGAACATCAATAGAGACTTATTAGAAACAGAAGCTGTAATCGAGCCGGCATAATAATTTCCCCTACATAATTTTTTTTCTTCTTCGTATGATAGATCGTATCCATAATTGCTTTAACGGAGCAAGTCGGTAACCATTGTGTTAATCTACAGGAGTACCAGGGGTCTCAGGAACGTAAGAGGGAATGAAAAAAATTTTTTAATGGCGCTTCGAAGAATATTCAGAGATTATACTTTCGTTTTTAATTATATTTTATTTTTTATACGCCTCACGTGTCACGGGTATAAGATTTTTATATATTTTACATTTATCCAAATTTCTCTAATAATCTATCGATATTTTTTTTTACCAAATTTTTACCTCGTATAGACATCTCGGAATCTTAATGCTCTTGTTTACAAACGTAGCCATCTAGCATACCGTGCCTACCTATAGACATAGAATTTCCTGGAATCTTTGTAAAGACTCCTTGACATTAGCAGAGGCCGTAGACGTGTCTTACAATCCTATACGCGCCATCGCAGTGTATGCTCGCAGTATTATATTACTTAATATACATGTACGTATATGCATTCTTGTTTTGACGGAGTTGTTTCCGTCGCCGATCACTGACAGCAGCACACGTGTACCAATTTTCTCTCGAAACTAATGCAATAATCTCCAGTTGGCACCCGACAGCCGTGTTAGACGTAACGAAACGCGCCTTTACATGCATACATGTCTAATCGCAAGGCGTTCCGAACGATCGATTACGCGAATTAGTTCGAGCGTAGCCATGCGCGAATATTTTGGAAAAATTAAATTAAACGTCATATCACCGGGTGACTCAATTATTAACGCCTCTGTCACATTCCTGATGTTTTATCTATAGCGCGGCTAATACGTTAATGAAATTATTGGAATAAATTTAATTTTTTTTTATGTAATTATTTTTTTGCGCTCTAAACCAACGGTGCAACATATCTTACACGCATCCGGATATCCGGATGCTGTGTGCTAATGCGGCATTAAAACGAACGTAACGCGAGGCTGTAATAAATTTTCTATCGCTTGCATGAAACCTGGTGAGAGGTAAAATACTGTTTATTCTCGTCAGAGACACGTTGCCCGTGACAGCATATAGGTGTATACACAAGAGAACGACCAAGACTCCTTCGCAGCGACCAATCATCTAATTAACGATAATCATCATTGGCGTGGATTTAATAGTCGCGCACAGTAAACATCTGATTGACAATCTGAATGAACGTCTCGTACTGTATGAATTTTTTTAGGATATATATATATATATGGAACATATTGTGATATATGAAAAGACGGCGCAAAGTCTCGGGATAAATAAATAACTGCAATTCTGAACTTCTTCATTAGAGGTTATGTATGCTTTGTACGAAGCTTATGTAGTATGTATATTTTTTTTTGCTGGATTCGTTTCGCAGACTCGCATGCACTGATCGTGTGCGGGATTTCACATCGGGTGATTGTGACACTATAGCATTGTAACCAATGAGAAAAAGGTGTCTGTCCTTGCTGGTTGGGTCAAATCTTATCAGTCCTTGTGGTTATACGAGCGATGCTTGTCATGAGTTTATCGTCTTGTCCGCCATTAACGATTCGAGACTCGTTTATTTATGTCGTTGGTAGGATTGCCTGTTGGGACAAAGTGTCTCAGTTTATTATCTTTGATAGTGCCTACGTCACGATATCGTATGTACTATATATATATACAGAGTATAAAAATAATTCCAGCAACGAACAACGAAACGAGGATAACCCTGTGTATTTTGTTGAACTATGACGCAACCTCTCTACGACGTCTTGGTAATCCTCGGCAAGGATTCCTTTAGTCTGCGCGAAATACGATATCTCGTGGTTGACTCCTCTAATACTCGAAGAAGAACGTCGGCTGATCTCTTGGAATAAATTTTTGGCGAAATCCGATCCTCGCGTGTAATAAATCCTTATTCGCGGTATGACGGTGTCGGGTTAAAGACTTGCCAGTCCTTTTGCATGTTTCTATTGTTTTTTTTTTTTTTCATAGCCATTGTACGATATGCATTTTAAAATTGGCGAACGTTTATTTCTTCGTGTTCAATTACTTTGTGTACCTCGATTTTCACTTCCCTCGACTCTGGTAGTATTACTAGCCATAAACCACCTAGCTGTAGTATGTAGATTGTATAGCGAAGCGTGGCACTAAAAGGTTCTCTCTGGCCACTCACCACGTGCATAAAGGGGGACTGACGACATTAGAGCCACATTAGCGTGCACCACTCGTCGAGCAGCTGGCCGCCTACCGGGTCAGCTAATTACATGCCGATTCCAGGAGATCACTCGCACAATGCCGTGTCGACATACCTTCCGTGCTGGGCTTACGTACGGCTTGCTCATTCCTATACTTGGCTGGCGACTCTCTTCGTTCTGGTAAAATACTTTCAGGATGCCACTACGCGGAAACTGTTATACCTGGCTCGAGAGACGGTAGCTGGGTTGCGCTGGATTATTTGGGGAATTAGCTTCCGAGCGAATTTCTTCGGGCGGCTGTACCCGGTGCGTGCGTGGTGGATCGGAGGTAGAAAAAAATTTTGAGAATCGTTATATATTTTTTTGACCTTTCTATACTTCTACGGTACTGTAATTTGTTATGATTTTTGCGTTTCTTAAAAATTTCACGTGACTTTGATATCGAGGCTGTCGATCACGTGTGGTTTTGTGATTTCGAAATTTAGACTTTTCTTATGACACTCTTGGGTAACTGTATGCACTTTATCGAGGTGCAGCGCAAGGAGGTTAGGGTGCAGTTTAATTGGGATTTCTGTGAATTAATTATTGCTCGTGATGTTTTCTCTAGTCGAGTAGAGTGTAGCTGCGGGAAGATTTTATGACAATTTTAGGTTACTTCGAAATGGAATTTTTTAGAGTTTTTATATAACAAGTATTTGAAAATTATTTTTGAGATGACAGTTTTTCTAACTCGGAATTTTTTAGGTTGGGAATAGAGCAGAGTTCGGTTTGGTTGGGTTTGACTGTATGGTTGTAGAAACGACCACGGCAAAGTCGATGACACGTAGTCAACCTTACCTTAACTCCCTTCTTGGAGTACCAACTCCTGGACAAACTTTCATTGTGGACACTCGAGAGTCGCAAGTTGTATGGCAAACAGCAAGCCGGAGTTCCTTTCGTTCTATAGCGAAAAGTATCGTCACGTCGAGTCTGAAGTCTGCCTATGATGACACTTGAGCTCCTCAGGACTCTCGAGTTCTCGTCCTGTATTTGTTTTAAACGTGACGGGAGCGATTAACGAGCCGCCATTAGTCTACGAGTCAAAACTCTCTCGGGCTGTTCGAAATGGTAAAGATGCTGTCGCTGATGACAGTCGGTAGGTAAGCAGCGGTAACACAGCCAACATACCCAACTGCGTCCACGTGGTATCTTGGTTGCCTTTTCCTCGTCCTCCGTGCCCCTTAAATTCGTGGGGCAATTTTTTTTCACGATATTAAAAAAACAAATTTACAATTCAAGAAATTTCAAGATTATTTAATGGACGGCCATATTGGAATGGAATATCTGTCAATGGGCGTAGTATAATCGAGTTAACGATAACCGTTTTAATGACTACTTGCGTTAATGGCTTCGCGCACGTATTCTGGTCACGGCTTTGAAACGTCCCTAGGGAATTCTAAGCGGCGTACACGGGAAGCAGGAGACATCAGGATCTCTTACGGGGGAGACGCCATTGCCGATAACACCAAGGCGACGGCACTATGTCACAGTGAATCGATCCGATCCGGTTGTAGGAGTACTTATACCGGCAGTTACTTGTACTTACGCCGTCTTACTTCCTCTTTGTAGGCTCATCCATAAGCACGACTATTCGCGTCTAGTCAGAGTTTAGTATATCTATATCGTGTCTCATGGATATATATATACACACGGCTGGTAAATCGAGATTCGTAAAATCGCGAAGAAACGCGACCTGGCGCGAAGCGCATTGCTTCTTGGAAAGGACGCGAAGCGTAAAGCAACATCAGGCTTCTTTCCATCAGCTTCATCCGATCATCCAGTACTTTGTCTCATCCGTATTTTCTTCTGACTCTAACGCTTCTTCTTGCTCTTTCAGAATCGTGACAACCTGGCGGACAGCTCGGAGCGTGACTCCCCAGGGAGCTCTGGGGGTGCCAGCAGTAGCGGGCGCAGACCCCTGACCTCCATCATCGAGCACCTACGGTCATCGAGGAGCAGACTTCACAATGGTGAGTCGAGGCTGAAAAACTGAAAATTCTTAGCACTGCCAGCTGTGTGCTCGTAGTGGTGCGGTCAAGGGTCGTGAGGTCAGCCTGGACCTGGACCATCGTAACTGAATGAATCCTCCAGCACTACCTAACCTAACCAGCTGGTATCCCGTAGGTAGTCAAGAGGCCTACAGTGCTCGGGCACTGCCTACCTACAGTGCCTACTCAATGGGAGATCGTTAGATAGCGTCGGGCACTCGGTCTGATCTTGCTCTATAAATCCTCCCTGGGCACAATAATGTGGGGATAAGGATTATTGTTATGGCTCCGAGCGGAGTCAGGATTACCCTCGTAAATATATTCTGGACCATTATGCGAGCCTGGGACGTTGATAACGTAATAATGAGGGCGTGGGGTAATGAAGCGTCCGATGAAAAGCGGCGCGAGGCTGATCGACTTTAGAAAACTGCTGCTGCAACGTGGCCTGTGGAATTATCGTTACTACCAGTCTTATTCGTTGAAAATTCGAATCGCACAATTTTATACGCTGGCACTGATCTATATGTCTGTGAAAATTATGCCGGGCATACTCGTATCATTGGGAAAGATACACTCGACTCTCCGTTGCGCAGTAACACTGACACAATGCACTCCTTTAGGTTGCATCCTTGCAATGCATTTCTATATTGAAACTGTATTCTATTCTTACCTAACGAGGCAACGGGGTAGTCGATGATCCACTGAGATCGACTCGGGTGTCATTAGCAGCGATTTACACGTTCGACAGTGACTCCTCAGTGACGGGCGCACCTCCGTATGCATCTGTGTAATCTCTTATCTAAGTGTCGGACGTATGTTTTTTTCAATTATTTAATTTTTTCATATCGCTGCCCATTGACGTTTTCTATGTTGGTTGGAATCAGTTTTTTTTGCCTTTTTTTTTCTCGACTACGTCACTCCGAACAGCCTTGTATACATAGGTGCCAACCCTTGATATTTCTACGGGTGGTATATCTACGGGAGAGTGGAAGGAATAAAGCACATGCACAATTTATAATGCAATTAGAGCCTCGGATAGTAGCTCTCGGATTTATGGCAGGCAGCGCACTCTGGACGGGGGGCCACGGAGGCCAAGAGCTCACGAGCAATGAGTTATATTCCGGCTCGGTAGCTGCCGATAGATTATTTATTGCCAGGAGTTTTCATTATCTCGAAGGGGACGAGCCAGTTTGCCATTTTGAGTGGTAGCGGGTGAATTTTATTTTATTTTTTCGATATTTAGACACGTCGGACGAAAATCCGATAAAACTTAACCTAAAAAGTCAGCGAGTAGCGAGGCGCGATTGTTTCTGCATCTTAGTACCGATTCTGCCCGCTGATTTATTTTTGCGTCTTTCGTGGCGCCACCGGTATCGTCTATCATTAACAGCCGTAACTCAAGACCTACCGATGCTAATGCGAATTCCGGGCAGTTAAATCATTTACGACCGACAATTCTTATGCGCTTGGCATTAAGGCCTCGTGTCTCTCTTGCTGCAGCCGTGGATGACGTCTATGAAACTTATTTGTCTTCTTGCTGTGTTCGTTGTACAATTTTATTATTTTCTTCGTGGTTTTTTTAAATCGAATTACCAATTGGTCAATGGACTTCCTCCTTTCGTAAGACTACTCTGGGTACAGTGCCGGTAGCTACTTTCAGACGGTGAAGGTACGCTTTTGACGTCAATGGCCTGCTCCAGTTAGCGAGTGGGCGGCTCGGAGAGAGGCTGCATGAGCTTTGACCCCACCTGTACGAGTCCGGAGTCTTGGTTGAAGGTTCTCAATAATGCGAATTTAATATTTTTTTTTTTCTTCAAAAATCTTACAAGTCAGACTAAACTTTTGCTTTCCATGCAATACACCAAATTTAGCTTTATCGGGTAAAATAAGAATTGGCACGTTACCGTGCAAAAATAAATTTTAATCATTGCCGTATCGCAGCGGGATGTATATCCGTTCGCGTATATTTTCAAAATTTCAAAATTAAAAATATATATAATTTTTTTTGTCCTTTTCCGTAAATTTGCACAAAAATATTTTCCATTCTCAGTCCAACGATCCACATTCGCGAGAACCACTGTGCGCCAGTGCAAATACTTTTAAAGCCGCAGCCGCGATATTAGAAAGTCGCTATCGCGCGAAGATGAGCCAAGTCGACGCTGGCGAAATACGAAAAATTACCTCGAACCTTTAATCGTAACCATAATTGGAGTAATCATTCATTGATTACTAGGAAGACGTGCCAATACACCGCGAGTCCTCCATCAACTTTCTCATGATTCTAACCATACCGGATCATCAAGCTCGTCGATTCGAATATCTGAAGCCCATATGCCTGAAATCGATATACGCCGTATCCCTATGCCGCACGTAGTATGGGATCGATGAAAAACGTCTCTGGAATATCAAACGGCGTCAATCGAAAATCATCGAGCGTCTATCGTCATCACAAAGTGAAAGCACATGTAGGTACGGTATGATTTGCCGGCGCGAGGAGGAGGCGAGGCGAAGAGACTCTCTCGTGTATATAAACTTAACCATTCATATATTCAGTGTATAAAATATATCGGGATCATGTTTCCCGACTTATCTACGATGTTACTGGCTGGCAGATAATATTCGAGAAGATGCTGAATAAAGACATTAATAAAGCGCCTCGCGCTCGGATGGTGCGACGTTAACCGTATGGACCAACACAGCCGGCACGAAACTTTGACTACAATACGCATGCCAGTACGTGTAATGGATGCGCCTGTGATCTAGATAGCGTAATAGATGAATCGTTGTCGCTGCTACGTACCAACGTGGCACAGTTGTAAACGCGGCTTTTTGTTCTAGCATTATGCATACAAGATAGAGTCCCCTGGCTGTACATGCATATAGACATAACCTCAAAGAGAGTGAGATAGCGATAAACGAAATAATATAGGAAGACGCCATTGTGTAACATCTTGCATGCTGGATATAGATATATAGAAACATGACTTTTTTTCGACATGCGAACGATAATTCTCAAGTGACGCGATTAATTCCTTCACGACCTCGCGACAAGACGGACCCACCACTTTTGTGTCTTCGACATTCCGTACGAGTACCCCGTCATATATATTTCTTTCCGCCGTCTCTCGCGGTGTACCTACTTGAAATGATCTACGGGATCCTTGAGGCTGGTTTTCAAATTTTTTTCTTTCTTTCTTTCTTTTTTTCTCCAAAGACGTGACAGAACTCTATTGAAACTATCGCTCGTGAATTTTACTCCCGTGACGTCATACCTCATTTATCATTCGACTTACCGGCGTTAATTAAGCGCGATCGCTTTTTCAAGGCGATACACAATTTTCTTGATCAACGAGATCTTTGTAAATCATTGTCGATCTTTTTTTTTTTTTCTTTCGTACGAATCGTATGTAAAGACGATCTACTCGCTACCGGATGGGATGATCCGATATAAGCACGTAATACCCGGGATCGATAGATCGCTTGGATCGAAATTACGAGGGGATCGAAAAGGGCGGAGTAGATCGCTCGTGAATAAGGATCTAACGAGGTGGATCTCGCCGTGTTGTTGACTAGGGTGGGATGGGGTGCCATACCCCCCCCCCTCTCCGCCGCCGGGCGGGCGGTCAGGGGGGTGGTTGTTGTATCTTCGCCGAACACTTCTTCGCCTGGTGAACACGACTGGAAGTTGTGCGCGCGTTCGGGCCCACTCTATACGGGGCCTTAACTTTGTACCGGTCAATTCGGAATTTCGTGAGACAAAACGTAGCTTGTAAACGAGAAAACGGAATGGGCCCAGAGTCTTGTCCCGCGTTTATCTCATATTCCTGCCGTGCCGGCGCGACCATTAGTTGTTGTCAGGTGTGTCCGCTCGCCGGGGCCCTCGTTCTGGAGCACAACGCACCACGCTCTCCCAGCCAGAGAACGGACTCACAAAGAGAGACGTTGTAACGTGACCCGCTCCTCATGGAAAATTAAGATATCGTAACGCCAACGTGAATGGGATTATTAATACTTCCTAACCCCGCAGCGTTCCACCGCCTTCCACCTATATATCCAAGTGCGGTTCTCCTCGGAGGCCTTAATATCAGGCTCTTTAACAGCCTAGCCACTGTACAGGTGTATGCATGTGTGTGTATATATATATATATATATATATATATATATATATGGGTCTGTTCGATTTTATTGATCCTATCGAAAGATAACGAAGGCGAATTTTTTTTTTTTTTTCGTCAGGACAAATACTTCGTCTCTTGATTCATCGGGACTGACAGTCCCATATAACCACGCCCTCGTGCGTGATCCTTTGACTTTTACTTTGACACTTTTTTTTATTTTCCATTTATTCGTCTCTCTCTCGAAAAGTCGTTTCGATAAAGCCAATCCCGTTTATAAGGTTCGATCCAGTTTCCCTTGAGACTTGTCAACCCCGTGTGTCGTACGTGTCGTGTGGGTCCGCCCACGTGTCGCACCGCACGAAAACAAGAAGTCCTGTCGAGGCCAGGTTCTCTCCTGAGGAGACACCGCCCGATAACCAAAGTCGAGTACGGTCGCTGAGGTGGTTCACGAGGTTTCACCTCGGAGGTAGAGGAGAGTCTTGGGTCCGTTAAGACCGTCTGCAACGGCAAGTGGGTACTTGGCTACTTTAGTACTCTGGTGTGTGTATATATATAGCATATACCCAGTGGGCAAGGTAGTAACGACGGGTAGGGTCGGTGGGCGGGTTTACTCGGTGGGTTGGGTTGGGCCTCTTGGAGGTCCTCGGAGGTCAAGCTCTACAGGAAGGTGAGTTGCCTGGAGCAGCGTGATATCGAGAAACCAATCACCCGCTACGAGAAGGCCCCGTCGTCGGCCGAGGCCGAGTTTACTGCTCGCGGGAGGACAGCTGAATGAAACATTCCTGAATAACAATGCGCCCGGAGCCCTACACGAGTGGGCCCATCTACTCTCGAATCGTATCGCTGCCGAAGTCGATCGAAATTTTGCCACGGCTTTACGTTTATCAGGCTTGCGGCCGATCCACTGCCAGTCCATTGAGGTGAGATTAGAGAGAAGTGCATTGTGGGATCTCTCGTAGCGCTGCCAACGCAGGGACTAAGGGCGAATGGATTTTCATTAGGTGGCCTCTTGCTATAGGAGGGTCAGGAGGATGAAGAGGGGAAAGGTCATGCAACAACGGGAAGGTCAGTTGCTCGGGGCTGCGACAACGTGGCATATTCTAGTTCGATCTACGTGCTGGCACATATATGTACATGTGTATATGTATAGGTGCGCCTGGTAGCCAGCGGTCATGATTTTACTGGATTTCTCGTCACGCGGGTAGATAACCCATGCGCGTACAGGTGGGCAAAGTTTTATCGTCGTAGGTCAATTATTGCTGGGAGATTTTTAAGTTTGATGATAATACGCTTAATTAGCTTTTATAAGTATTTTTTTTCCCGTTTATTCATTTCCCTGAATATTCATTATGCTGGACCAACGATTCGTATGCCGCGTGTATCTCCGACTGGGATACCTGACGAAACCGCGAGGACCCCGTGGAAACATGACGCCGAGCGTCGCTGCACTCGACGTCCTCGAAGGCCGCGCGTTAATATATGCGTTGTCACATTAGACTGCTAATTAGGCGCTATAAAGTATCCACCTGTGGAATTTCATGCGGCATCCCAGTTTAATTGAGTCTGGCGTTAACCTTTCGCCTTCTTCTTCGTCTTCTTTTTTTTTTCTTCTTCTTTTTCTTCATCAACGCGGCTTATACGTCTCTCGACTAATTTTTAGCCCGCGTCGATTATACCTGCGCGGTCCTCTTATTTCTCTTTTTCTTTTATTTTCACCTCCAGAGCCACAGGATTCATTTTTTTATATTGCCACCTTTACTCGCATCACCTTCGTCACCTTCCTTTCCTTTTTTTTTCTCTTCGAGACTTTCTTTAATTCGTTCGACTTCCTCACGCGTCCATCCATTGTCCGTGAACTAGTTTCACGATGAACACGTTCATCGTATCTAACAACCTTACGCATATAACCAAGGAGTCATTTAACAGTGATACCCGATGACGGCGTTAATCAATCATAAGCGATCGTTTCACTTCTGACAGCAATTTATCAGTCTATCGCGAACCAATCCGTCTCTTTTATTTTCCGTCTCTTTAGCTTCATTCTCGCTTCGGATATCTTATTGTATCTCACGACCAAGCCCATAATGAGTGTACCACGTAGACAGAGAGAGAGGGAGAAAGAAAGAGAGACTGTCGAAACATACCCCGGAGCTAGATGAAAAAAAAAAAGATCGCAGGAAGTACCAACCTAGTCGAAAAGTGGAGGCGACCGAAAAAAAAAATTGTAACGAGCCTCCATTAAAACGAATGATCATTTAAACGATAGATCATCCGAGAAGATCAGTAACAGTCGTTTATCACACAAAACCAAACGAATTTGCATTCAACCTGGTATACACAGGTAGCGTCATTCCTTCGGATGTCAATATAACGGATTAACCGTTCGCCCCGAGGTAGTACCGAAAGTGGCCACGGAGGAGCGACGATACCACGCGAAGTTGGCAGTAGGTAGTAGTAGGTGGACTCTCGTTTATTTTGAAGAAAAACGTATATGCAGGGTGCTGTATGTGTGTGTATATATATATCCAACTCCCCGTCTTTACCGGACGAACAATGATATCTTAACTGGGATCTCAATGGGGTTAATTAACACGAGTCGGGAGAAGGAGCGGTGGTTGGTGCGCATGCGCGCGCGAGCAATGCGCATGCGCGCCAGAAGGCGCTACTAACTCGATACCCCGACGAAACGCTCTCTCGCCGCGGCGCTAACCAAATTGATTAATCTGCGTTTCAGGCTGCGATTAATTATTGACACGCTTTTGTTATCCGACATCGGCAATTACCAGTCGTAGGCTTACGTGGCTGCCTGGCTGGTTTGCTTGGTTCGCTCACTAACGTAAGAGGCCCCCTAACCAGACACACCGTAAGGCCCCGTTTAAGTATCGGGCCTATCTGTAAGCGTGTATCTTAACGTGCGACTGTATGTATATATATATATACACGTACAGTCGTCAATTTATTTATCCTCCGTATATATAGACGCCAAAGACGGTTAACGTCTGCGTATACATTCACGTACAAAAGTTTTGTATACACACGCTCTTCATATTATACAGTAACCCAGAGACACAGGTTCGCGTCGTTGGGACTTTAAACAGACTTGCCGGGTAAACGTATCCGGCGGGTCCCCGCGAGCCAATAAGACAGTCCCAGGCTTCCTTGTTTGGGTACGGCTGATCGAGAGATTGCAATTAGGCTCGCTACGTCAAACCTTCCAGGTTTCTCGAGTCGTCGCGATGCTATACGATATTACCTTGGTTGCTTGTATCCCTTTGGATTTTCTTTCTCTCCTACGATCAACGGTTTTACTTGCACTTTCACTGCGCGACTGTTTCCCTGTTTGGTTACCGGGTACCAGCTTCCCTTTGCGATTGTGCAACTTTTGTCGGTATTTCCTTACGGGAAGCCATTAAAGTCTTTTTTTTTCTTCCCTTTTCGCTCCCTGACAATCGTCATTTATTTCGATAGCGTGTATACAATGTATACGGTACATGGGAAACACTATACCCGAAGGGAAAGATGAGACAATCCTAAAACGTTTCTTTACCAATTATGGTATTACTGCGTTTTGAAAATTTTTTTTTTTTTCTTAATTAATATGCAACACGGTATATGATCCATGGCGAGCTTGTAACGTTCCCATGATACATTGGTAGGCAAGTTATTGTATGTGGTTAAATAGAAAAAAAAAAAAGACTCGAAGGGACAGATGTCGTGAACTTAGTATTTTTTTTATATAAATCTTCCTTACTACGCATTCGCCGTGCACGCTCTTCGTATAACCCGTATAGCTCTTGTACGTCATACAGCCACTGGGAATTCTAGGTACGGGTCCTCCTTCTCTCTTACCTGCTGTTACACGGACGGGCAGGTGTTGTCAAGCGAAAAAGATAACTCGTCCTGCGACATCGGACCGACCAACTTTAACCATCGGAGCGTGGCTTACACGCACATCGTTGTAGGTTAGGTTTGGTATACACGCGACAACGGGACTCGAGAGTCCCACCGTCACGGATAATGATTTCCGACGAATAATTAATGTCGCCGTAGCGCGATCCACGTCCGATCTTCTCATTGGACCGTGGTCACGGAGATGATAAAATACACGGTCTCCATACTCCGTGGATAGACTGATGAACTTTATTTCTTTTTTAATCTCTCTGTCTCGCTCTTACTCGTTTTCGTCCTAACCTTAAATTTATGCCCGGTAACCAGTATGAAGTGACCTAAAGGAAGAGAGAGAGATAGCAGACGATAGTTTTGATTCAGCAGCTGTTCGTAATGAGGTGGACCTTAGATGCATAAAATTTGAATCGGGTACCCGAGGGGTACACACTTATCTAGCTTACGCGTGTCTTCAGCATCCTGGCGAAGAAGTCGGGTCCATCGAAGAGTGGGATACGGGAGAGTAGGATGGCCCGCGGATACTGTGGCTCTTCTTCTCGTGGATGAGGAGAAGATCCGAGAGCGCATAAAACAGAGTACCTTACTTACGTCGGGTGGAAGTGAACGAGAGAGAGAGAGAGAGGGAGATATGGTTGGACAGGGCAAAAAGAGGAAGCCACCAAGAAATGCGGCCGAGAGAGAGGAGAGGTTTTTTTTTTAAAAAAAAGAAGGAAGGAAAGGAAGAGGAGTTGGAAGAGTGACTGCCGGGGTCCGGAGTTCTTGGCCGGGCGGGGCCCTTCACCGCGAACGAAGAGGTAGACAAATAGAAGAGTAGGACTCGAGCAAGGTGCCTGCTGATCTTGCTCGGCCGAGGTACTGGGTGCTCTGGGGAAATAGAAAGGAAATAAGTTTTGGGATGGTCGGATGGATCGATAAAATTGTGAAACGTGGTGTGATAATTTTTTATGTTATTAATGAAAAAAAATAATTGTGTTAAGGGGCGGGGGGTGGGTGGCGGTAAGCGAAGACTGAATTTTATATTGATTTTTGTCGGAGGGACAAGTATTGACTTTGTTACGAAATGCCGTTGGACATGGATCGACCGAGTATCGGTTGTACATATAAGTACCTAGTAGGCATAGTTAGTATAAAGGTACTATAGTCGGATGATGTTCAATAATAATGGGTACGTTCGGTAAGTCTATGGTGGTTCTATACTGTGTCCGTAAGGCCTCACTACTGTTTTTGTAGTATGTGTACTCGAGACACATGGTGCGCGAGTATATCTCTATGACCCGTGACCTCGGGAATTTAATTAAAAAAAAGTCGTGCAGAGCCGCGGCAACCCGTTACGCCGTGCCGGCGGCGATTATTTTGACCACTCACGCCGCTGGTAATGTGGAATTTATAGGCGGCCTCTTGCACTCATCGATTACGAGGCTACTTTCGAAACGCGAGGAACGGGAGTTCCTGCTAGGCGGGACTTGGAGTTTTTAGTTAGTTTTTAGTAATCGAAATCACCGGAAGCCGTTTACATCGATGCGATTAATAATAAAGTCTGTTGGACGTCTTTCGATTAATGTATTATCTTGCGCTGACATTCGATCGAGGATTTTTAGTAGGTCGTTCGCACGTGTTGTATCCGTGGGATTGTTTTTCTTTGAAGTTATCGTTGTTATTATTTGCGATTACGTCGCACGAGTAGATCGTCTTCTTTTATCGGTATTTTCCTTCCAGGTACTTTTTACCCAGGGGCGCAATGGGGGTTGAGTGGCGTACCAGTGGAGCCCTCTATAAATCTTCATTTACCGCGCGGGACTTTATAGCGCGGATTCTCGCAGGAGGCCCCGAGGTCGCGCGCGGAATTTAAAAAAGTAACGAAACCCCCGCGCGCTTGCGGTGCTGGGTGAGCCGTGCGCGGCCAATCGGCCGAGATCACAAATCAAACAGTGGCGTGGGCAATAGTTACGCGGCCGGACAGGGCCGTGACAGGTAGGAGGGCACCTGGGGGCAGCTGAGGTAGCTGCGGGCAACACGCGAGTCCGGCCCCAGTCTCCACCTTCTCATTCTTCTTCTTCTTCTTCTTCTTCTTCTTCTTTTGCCTCTTCTTCTTCCTCTCCTGTTTCTTCGACCACTTCTACTCTCATTGTGTATACCGACGCACAGTGCCCACCGACTGTACCTAGTGATACCGAACATTTTAAATCATCGGTATCACAAGCGATTTGCGAGGGAGAAATAAAAAAAAGTTGCAATAAAGAATTTTCGTGAAAAATTTTCCAAAAAGTTTTCCAAAAAATTTTCCAAAAATTTTCACGTCATTGCTTCAAGGATAACTCTTCTGTACTTTGTGTATATATGTATATACAGTGCGTGGAAACTTGAAGATTCTCAGAAATTACGTGAACTTATAAGTTTCGTCAACCGCAGACAGGATGCGTGTAAGAATGCTCGCTCGGCCGCTCGTGTGGTCAATCTCCGGTCAAGTTACAGTGCAGCTAACCTCGGATTAATTCGAGATCGCCCGGTCGGTAGGGAGCGTAGAGACAAAAGGTCGTAGAATGAGCGAAAGGAGGATCGGTGGAAGGAAGAGAGGCGTGTGATGGAACGGGATCCCGAGGGAAGAAAAGAGGGATGTGTATATGAAAGGGAAGAAAAAATTAAAAAAAGAAACAACTGTGGTAGCCAGTCAGGCAGCCGGGCTAAGGCATACGGCAGACGTGGTATTAAAGATGGTCGTGAGGTCGCATGCCTCCTATCGGGCATCGTCCAAATATTTACGATTATAAAACCATCCTCGAGCTCAGCGGTGCATCAGACTTTATGACGTTAACTCTCGAATGACACGCCATAAAGGGTTTTTATATGCCTTTTTTTTCGCCACGTATCACACGGTCTGTCAAAGTGGAAACTAAGCCAGATCGAAATGTCTCTTCGGAATGGTCGATCGAAAGTGGAGATTATTGAATTCTGAGTGAAATATCAGATTTAGTGATAGGCAAATTAACTGGGGAATTATGGGAATTACGCGCGACGAGGATCGGATAGATATTCGACATTTCTGTATCGCCAGTTGTACCTGGTGTGGCTGCTGTGTCATTTTTTTGGACCTAAATCGGTCAGCTGATTCAAAAATTTTTACATCCGAGAGATTCATTTCTGGACCAGCTGGGATTCTGGAGACCGTGATCCGATCGCCTTCTAATCCAAGGTTGACTTTGGGAATGGAAAGTACACGCGCAGGTGATATAAGCGTGCTCTGAAATTGACATTTTTTTGTTTCTCATCTAATAAATCAGTATAATTACTCATGCACTCGTAAGTATGGGATCTGATAAAAGTGAAAAAAATTTACATGCTCCAGATTCGATCTCAATCGGTCGTAGTGTGAATGTTAGAAAAATTAAAAATTTTTTATTCAGTACAAATTTCAATTTACTTTGTTTCCTGCGATTTCTATGCTCGATTCAAGATTAAAAGACAATCGCGCGTTACCCCGGTCCGTTTGAAAGGAATGGGTTGTAACTACTAAGCAGATAAGTAAGATAAGTCTATATAGCCGATACTTAAACAAGTATTACACCCTCGTAGAATTTTATCTTAAGAAATTGTCCATTAATACGGACAAACGAGCGCTCGATATCGGAATATCTCGCGAGCAACAGGAACGGCGCGTGGTCACGAACAATTCAAATTTTTATCACGTGGCGTATGCCGACGGAAACACGAGGTTATTCGAACGTAGATTGGTATAGCTGATAGACACGCACACTTTGGATTTTGAAATTATTACCGAAACAAGAACAGTTAAGGTACGAATAAATTTTCCGTGAAATTCCCGTTTCTTCGAAAATCTATAGACACACATATATATAAATTTAAAGTTAAAAAAATACACATATTTTTCGTAATTTAAAAATCAATTAATAATTTATCGATCCTATTGATTATCTATCGATAATCTCATAATCGAGCATTGCTACGCGTGGTCCAACGTCAGGCTACCGAACGTGTCCTATTAATATCACGTATGTTTCCTCTCTCGTGTATGCACAGTAACCCATAGTAGACAGTGCGTATGGTAGCGTGGCAAGTACTGCCCGTGACTGGAGACGTGTGTCTAACGCGCCGGCATAACTGAAATATGAAGACAGGGTAGCTTTAATGATAAAATAAATAAATTAATCGTGAGTCGGACGGGCGCTCTTCGCCGTTGATACGGCCCGTGGCTTGACAGGAGATAGACAATCGAACGCAGTCAATATTATTAATGTCCTGTCAAAGCCAATGGATTAATATTATACAAAAGTTCTTTGATGGATGGTCAATGGTCTTGGTCGATATCGGAATCGTAATCAAAAATATATCAATGATATATCCAGAAGTAAGCCAATCGATAATAATAATAATTTAACATGTTTTAATGATACTTTATCGCCTTATCACTCTCTACCCAATTACATAAAAATTTTTATTTTGTCGATGAGACATCCACGGCGTCGGATCGAAAATCGCAGCATCTTCCCAACGCGATACGAGAAGAAATCGTGAGAAAATAATTAATTCGAATTTGATTTTGAAATTTTTTTTATATTTTTCGATACGACTCCTACGTCCACGTCGAGCAGTTGGTACCCCAGCTTCTCCCCGAGACTGGCACAGTCGCATAATCGACTCGGGTCCAGTTTAGGTATCGTGCCCGTAGGACGAGAGAAGTGGCGGTGGAGAAGATCCGCGGAGATGTCCTTCCAGATTCCCGAAGCCAGCATCCCTTTTGGTCCAGGAGAGAAGGATCGGTTCTCGTGCGTGTATATAGCCTTGTGCCGCATCGCATCACATTCCATCGTATCGCATCGGATCGCATCCCATCGCGTTCGTGTCTTCCCTACATGGACGAGCAACATAAAAAGTCGCTGGACCTCGCTCGCTCTGCGGTCGGAGGGACCTAAGACGACGTCGCGACGACACCGATCCGACCCGATGGGAACCGTCGCCATTGTCATTGATGCCTCTGACTCTCATTCCCTGAATCGATTTCCGATCTTTGTCTCGCTGGTCGTTATCGTCGTTATTGAAATTTTATTTAACGATCGATCGATCGCTATGAAATTTCATTGATTTCGATTAAATATTCGTGACACATTGAAAGGATGTAGGCTTAGCTATTAAAATTTTTGAAATTTTTCCTAGAAACTGTTAGCCGTTCCGGATCGGTATGATCTACATTGCTTTACCGGTCTACGTCGACATTCCTGCACAGATTTAACTTATTTATGGAGTCTCTATGGTTGGCTGGAGGTTTCGATCTCGAATTTGAAATGAAAGGTGCTTTACGAGATAGGAAATAGTCCGGTAGCTGGCTATGGTCTCAATTACGATTTAAGTGCTCTTTGTAGGGAGCGATTAAGTAACGGTTTGGTCGGATAAAGTCATCCGCGTATATAAATAATGGATCCGCGACGTATACAAGTGCAGAACAGCGCGACTAATTCGCTTCTTAAAAGCGCCCTTAATGCGCGTGTACGGCTGATTCGCGAGTAACTAGAAATTCGGTTGAGATATATGTATATATATATTGGGTTGAATTTACAACGGGCTGCAGTCCAATGTAAACTGGCATTCGCGGCTACATGCCTTGGTTATTAAATTACTACATGCCACCGCATAGTATCACTATATATAGTACCTATTACTACCTTTCCAATCCTGGTCGATGACTTTGCGTGGTTTACGTGCGTACTCGCCCTAACGGGCTAATTACCACCTAGCTGGTACTAACTACACAGCCGCGACAAGATCTTCCAGCGTGGTGCGTATATCGAGAAGGCGCATGCGCACGAGAAGGGATCTTTTATCGTCCACCGTAGTTTCTTGAGTACGAGCCTTAAGACCCGTAAGGTTCGTTCGCGATGTATTCCCTCTTAATGGCAGCATCGCGACGCCGTCGCGAAGCGGGTATGAAAGAAAAAGAAATAGTCGTCGGAACGTGTTAGAGAGTCCCGTACGAACTTTACAGCCCCTTACGTGCGAATCGGCCCTAAGGACGACCGGAAAAGTGAAATGTATTGTCGATATGTGAACGGGGCTTTATACCGTGACTCGCGTATCCTCAGACGGGAAGTTCGTTCCTTTATAGGATTTTTAATGGGGAACTTATACGTTCTCGCATTTATAATGCACGCGTTACATTAAGAACTTGTAACGCTACAACAGGCATGGTATATATTTCGATATATATATATATATATATATATATATATATATATATATATCGAAATCGTATATAGCGTATAGTTACATGAGAACGATTTAACGAGTCGTACGATAAATCGGTTAGCGGCTGCACCTTTTGGCCACCCATCGGGTGATTTCAAGATGACCGTTGTCGATCCTTAAGGATCGTTCTCAACGCTCTCGTACGCGAACGGTACCAAGCATAAAATTTATTACGCCGCTTACGACGCTGCTGTTCGACTTTTTTAAATTCTCCAATTGCTCAATCCTTCTCGTGACGTTTTTTCTCACTGATGGGTTTGCTCTGTAATCGATTATACACACATATGTATGTATATATATATATATTATTTATTGGATAGTCGCTATTAGGCTAGTCGAGCTAGATTTCAAATTTCCCGCCTTTAATTTCATGACTTTATCCGACGGTCCCGATATAGTTTCCTACCCCACCACTCCCCCCTCGGTTATTCGGAGAAAGTATACCATTGACGTTTTTGTTAGAGCGTAACGATATCGTCAGGTTGCATAAGAGGCCGCCTTTATGACAGATTACGAGGGCATAAATTATGACCGCGCGATTTCTACGTGGCCGTATTTACGAACGAGAGAAGGTATAGCCTGGTGTATATAGGTATACATCGTATAGCCAAGTGATCTACGGCAGCAGCTATATAGATAGATCGATGACTGATCAACTTCTCGAAACAGCTGCTGGGCCACAAGGGTTGACCCGTGCTTGTGGTTGATCGATTACTTCACCGATGACCTAAGTGAACCGATCGTCGATACATATATTCCATATCATGCGGATCGGCCGATCTCGCGAGTATAAGCAGCCGAACGTTTCGTGGAGATTTTTTATCATCGATCGGTACCAATAATAATGATAAGAGTAATGCAATTTTGGTAGACGTGTGTTGCGCTTGTATCTGGGCTGCTGTGTATGTCTGGAGTCAGATCGTATTGGTCAGATTTAACGATCGGTAACGTTCGGTAACGATCCTCCAGGAATTCATATAGTCGATGGATCAATGACGATGATCGTTGACTCTTATATAGAAAATTCGAACTTCCGAGCGATCAGTTCGGTAGTCGTTCAAGATCAAGCAAAGTGGAACCGGCTCAGGAGAAAAAGTCAGTCTCGATCGGCCATCCGTACTGGATTGCCGGTTTGGTTTTGTAGCCGATCTTCCTGGCTACTCATATTGCTTCCTATACAGCCACGTCCTTGGCTTTAGGTATACGTCTAATAGGCTGAGGGTATGGGACAGAACGTTTCTGATTCGCAAAAAAGTACCGCTTTGATCTGGCTTGTCTTTTGTCGAGCGTCAATAAAATCTAATAGCGATTTTCGGCCTCCTCCATTACCGACCTCACCGAATTTCGCCCTCGAGGACGATTTAGGATTTGTACGGTCGACCGAGTATTTATTCGGTAAACGCACTTTTTCGATTTTTCTTACTACGGTTTTGGTGGATCGACGTGAAATTGTCCTTTTGAAAATTTCTTTTATTTTTTTGGATTTATTACTTAACAGCGTCACTCCTACTTATCGTTCATTTGTGCTGGTCTGTGATCTCTTATTGCGATCGATAAAAAATTGTGTCGGTCAATCTAGGCGTGGAGTCATTTTAACACGTTCTCGACGGGAGGCATGGATCCTCTTTTTCCATTTTTCATATTTCACATTTTATATCTCGAAAACGCGGGGAAACTGAAGTTTGATCCATTTCGTATCATACCGACGACCATGTGTTTATGGCTATAAAACTTTAACGTTATACAGAGTGGTTAAAAATTTTTTTTTAAAACGTTACGTTACCCGCCTACAGAATCTGGTCAAATACACGAAACAAGAGGAACCAATCAAGATGACTCTTTAAGAATAACTCCGATTCCAACCGTTTATAACGAGTTCCCGTTTGATTGTATCGCAATTACGAGTAAACAAATTGCCCGTCAATTTCGCAAATTGCAGGTTTGCACACTGAAATCTTACAATCTGCTCTCGGTATACAGTGTGCGTGCGCCATCACACATGCCAATCGAGTGTGCATGCACACGAGTGGAATACGCAGGTTACACTCGAGTCTTACGGCACGCCGCTGTCGATCCGTATATGGCTTACTTCGTGCACGTTCTTCGATCAACTCTGTCTTTCCTCGTACTTTCCTTCGATATTAGAGACACACGTGAATTATTCGACGTCAAAGTTAACAAAATTTCATCCAAAGTATCATATCTCTACAGCCACACGCGAGAGACTCTCGCGTGCGTTCTCGCGACACCGTAGTTCAACTGCGGCTGCAATTTCGCTAAATTCTTTTCCCTCCAATCGCCTATCTCAATCTCGACAATAAAACTATACATGTTGTAACTATCCAGGATGGCGAACACGCGGCTCTTGGGGGTTTGGTATCTGCCTACACCGGTAGGCATCCCCGTAAACGGCTACTTTGCATACAGTATAGAAGGCGGCTTGCATTTACAGCCTGTGCGCCGCGACGCTGCTTTTACCCACTGTCGGCTTACTTTCGATTTTCTTGCGCGACTCCGCAGGGCTTCGCGCAACGTTTACTCTGCACGTGTGTCGTCCTGAGTTCGCGTATCCCACGTATCACGTATGAGCACATACCTTGCTCATATCCAACGACGCTGCACTACCTTGGCCATTGAGTACAAAAATTATATAGAACTTTGCCTGGCTACCCTTCCGTGCCGTTCACCAGAGTCTTACTTATGTTTACTATCTATACGCATATAGTTTATGCACTACCCGTATATTCGTACGTATTCACATACGGTGGCCTAGGCTTTATATGAGCGTATATACAGTATAATATCAAGCAGGTAATTAATTACGGTACGAGCAAGCGTATCTCCTGACATCTCGACTGTTTTAACATAGCGAGCATCGATACGTGGGCGTATTGCGAATTACTCGATTGCCAATTCCGAATCGTTAATTCAATTTTTTTTAATACAAACTTATTGATTGCGAATAAATCGATAAATTAAGAATTTAACTCTGCTAGCGCGAAAATAAAAAAATTTTTTTACCTAAAATTCTACGTATAGTTTATACAGTATATATAGAGTCTTTTCGTATAAAATAGAAACGAGGCGTCGCGACGCCAAAATCGACGCTCAAGCGTCTTTTACTTTATTATACGTCGAGATAACGTGCTATTGGTGAACGCAACGAGGTTCAATTAATCCGGGCAGTCTCGCCCGTAATTACGAGCAAAAAGACGTTAATAACTTCCAGGTGAAAAACTCACGAAACACGCGATTATTATCCGGGTGACTTATCCGTGTCCTACGTCAGACATGTCGCGGGTTTTGATCAACCGATCGGAGTGATTGATCGGTCGAGTAATCGTAATCAGGTGTACTCAAATCGAGATGAACGGTGTGCTCTTAGCAAGTGACTTTTTATTTTTTGCCCTCGAGCAAAGTAAAAATGAAATTTTTTTTTAAATCACTGTGACACGTGGAATTATTTTTACTTCGTACAATACTTTTACTCGTATCACTGTGACTTTTATTTATATCAAGCTTTAAGTTTTAGAGAAAAAAATTTATAAACTAATAGAAACCATGCATGCTTTGCAGTTGGAGCGTTTGATACTTTTGTTATATATGTATACATATGTACTCGTATATATATGCCTATCTTGCAATCTGACGGCGTGCCGCTCGCGCTGTACAGCGGATACTTAGCTACATGTACGGCTGTCTGGTGTTACCCTGGTTGCATATTGGGCCGTAATTACCCGGCTTGTTCGGCCGGGTTGGCTCTACTTAGAAGGTGCCGTACCACCTGCGCCGACGTTTGCCTCGTATAAGGAAGCGCTACCGATATAAGGCGCTATTATTTCATTGGCACGCGAGGATTCGGAATCGCATGATTTCAATGAATAGGAAGAAACGTGGAATATCGTTTAAAATGGAATTGAAAATTTGTGAAAAATTTATTTTTTTGAGACAACCAAAGTTTCATAAGGTAATCGAGCTGTGAAATTTCTCGACGGTGTCCTCGTCCAAATCGGACGTTGAAACGCAGCGTACGGTCAGTTCGGTTTTAATAAAAGAACACGTGGAGCGGGTCTTCGGGTCGGCGATGATGCCCTCCCGGTCTCGTGGCGTGGCGCACAATCAGCGGAGCGTGTTTATAATGACCATTACTGACCATCCGTCTCGCTACTTCGCTACCTTCGCCTCTTACGGTAATGGCTCGTGTCTGCTGTGAAGTTGGCTGCTGTTGACCAGCTCGGAGAACAGGGACGGTATGTATTGGTAACGGGTATGGGTATTTTTGGGTTGGTACTAATCACGTGCTGCAAGTTCACGTAGCACGGGTCAAACTCGAGGACGCACGACGAGATTGTATGTGAAATTTGCATGTAATTGTTTCGATTTTTTTTAGTGTTATAATTCGTTGTTTCACCTTCCCTTCGAGCCTTTTTTTTATATGAATTTTTTCAACACTTTTTTTTTATTCGATTCGAAAATTAGGTGCGTGCCGCTCGTAACGCTCTCTGTTTATTTCTTCGAATTAAGTGGCGGGTTCAACGCGAAACGCGCTCCCGAGGAAGATTTCACAAGCTGCGTTGCCGTTGCCATTATGAAGTTAGGTACGTGGTCGTACGTTAATATAATAGCAATCATGTTAATTATTGTAAGTAGTGTGTTGCTGGTGCTCGTAGTGGTAACGGCGTGTGCCACCATTACGTTGAGCGGTTACCGTGAACGCACGCTATTCATCGAGGGAAGCAACGCGAGAGAGCGAGAGAGACGGCATTGGGAAAAGAGGGCGTAAGGTGGGGGAAGAAGTTGCAAAAGAACGTGAAAGGGGTAACAAGGAGAAAGACAGAAGAAAAAATTAAACGATAGGGTGGTCTCTGTAAGGAGACAAATGAATAGGCGCGATAAGGGATTTATTTTGTCGAATAAATAAGAAATGTATGTCTCGATGATTTTCAAAAATTTGTAAAAATTATTTATTCGTAAAAATATTTATTTGTAATTTTGTAATTCCAATTTTTTAAATGAAGCGTCAAGATTTTTGTGGAAAAACAGCAAATATTTTTTTTTCAAAACCAACACGGCTACTGAACACCCACATGGCAATGAGAGCAAAATGACTGACCCTGATCGTACCTTGAAAAATAAATTCAGAGAAGCAATAACGAGAGCGCATATTAAGGTTGATCTTAATTAGCTGTAATTTAATTAGGATCAGCAGCGTGACGGTTGGGTTGGGGCAGGTCCGAGTCGGAGGTAAGACGTCGGCGTACGTATGTAATAATTAAGACAGGCAGTCTGTCGGAGAGAGGATCGTCACGGAAGCTGATCGTGTAATTTCATTCGGCCGCTTGAGTCAGTCCCAGTGGTTAGATTGCGCGCAGCGTCTTCAGTTAGAATCCGCATGGCGGCGCCACAATCGAAATTTTTTAATTCCTCGCAAACTGATTCAAATCGCTACCGATACGATCGACCGATGAATAATTGATACCATTAAGAGATAAAAAAAAGGAAAAAATAAAGCAGAAAACAGGAAGTTGATAAATTTCCGGAAATAAGACATTCCTAACAACGCGTTAGAAATTCGCAATGGTTCGCCGCACGATCGTAGTCTCCGCGTATAATCGCCAGAGCCGATTTATACGTCTTGCAGTCCCAAGAGGCAAGTAGATGGTTACCTGAACGAGTCAGACGAGCACGGACTTTTAAAGGCAGTCTCTTCTTTTATTTATTTAACAGCCAGGAAGCCGTTAATTCTCCCCACTGCGCAGCCAACTAATTAAAGGTCAGAAAATGATCTCGTACAAGTTGCTCATTCTGCAACGAGTAACGAATACCCGTTTCCGGTGTTATCATTGACCCACGATAAAGACCATATATAACAACAATAGCACAATCCCGATCCTATAATCGTTGCAATTATCCAATACCTACCATATACCAACACGTCCAACGTAACTACGCAATCAGACGTCGATCTTCGAATCCGACGCTCGGCGTCCTATAGTTACCTTACGCTATTGGTGTCTTGTATCGCGCTAACGAGAGCCGTGATTAGTCTCCGATGACGCAGTGAATATCAGTTAAATTAGAGTCAGTTCGATCCGATACGATTCGTGGCCGAAACGGCTGATCGAAGGTTCACTTGGTTTCTTCTTACGTATAACCTAGACGTCCGTAGTCGCATCCAATATATATACATACATACACACACTCACACAAAGCTATAAACACACGTTAAGATACAAGCACTACGTTTCCTCGGGTGGACTAGAATCTTTTTTCTTGGCCTCTTACCTTGGCAGCAAAACACCTTTATAGTTTACTGGTCCGCACCCAAGAAAGGTGAACGTTCCAGTGTTCAAGAAAACCAGTGAACGCTCGAACGCTCGATGGAAAGGGTTTCGCGGTCGCCGGAATGAAATGGAATGAGTGAAACAGGGTGGCGGCGGGGAGGAGGGAGATAAAAAAATTGTAAGAAAAAAAATTAAAAAAAAAATATATATCCATGAAACAGCGGCCGACGGATCGACAGTCTCGCGTCGAGTCGTAACGGCTACGTAACCCGCTGAAATGAAATCATTAGTGTCGCGCTGTACATCTCGTCGCAGCTAATGGCCAAGCAAACGGGAACTAAATAATAGTATTGTACCGATCGGATTTCTATCGTTAACAAGCCACGGGACGTTACCTACGCTCTATATAAATATATATATAGAATCCAGAGAAGTTGCGACGCTCGTAACTCAGCCGCTCCCACAATGCAGCGTTAACGCACTTCGTTAACCTGGCGAAACCGCGACAGAAATCCTGCATTACGCGGATGCATCGAGCGCATAATGCACCCGGTGCAAGTCACCCTGGTTTCGCTCTCGTCAGAGACCATTATTTCGTATTGTTAGCATAGGGGACTTTTAACGTGAAATATTTTTTTTTACTCTCCCATCTCACCGTATATAGAGTACCCCAGGTACGTACGTGAATAACAAGAGGATGCACCCACGTGACGACTGTATGGGAACCGTGTGCGTGACTCTTATGTAATAATTAGTACTGTCAAATTATTTATTAATCCTTTCGATAACATCGAGAGATAAGTGCAAACTGGTTTGGAATATCATAAGACGGATCCACCGTGAGTGGTGTCTCGATGGAGAGTGGTGGTACCACTGATTGAAAGTAACGACAAGGAACAAACGTCGGACATGTCGCTCGCATTACTGTCATGTCCTCCCATCGGGACCCGGTGCATGTAGCCATAAGGTCGCGTGGGTTTTTCTTTACGGGTCCTTACGGACGTTCTCGTTTTGCCTCCACGCAGTTACTTTTTTTTTTTTTTTTTGGTAACTTTCACTTCGATACGGATTACGAGGAGGCTGGTCGTGGGCTTTGTATGTTTTGTTTAACGGAGCAATTTGTGTCCTTGAATCTTTCGAATCCTCTGGGAGGCTGTGGCTGCACGGAGTGCATGCATATATCTTTAGGTATGTGCATCCTGTATGGTCGAGGCATACGGGGAGGAGAACTAGAACGGATTTCTCGTATCGTTCTTGTAGGTTGGTACCTAATACTTAGGTGATGTATGTATGTATATATATGTATATCTAGGTATCTACCATACGTGAATGGAGCAGGACTGAATGAAGTCTCTTCCTTCGTTCGAGTGGTCACATATAATACGACGTGCAATGCTTACTCTCCCACAACGAGCGGCAGAAGAGATGACGTTATAATGGTTGGGAGAGTCGGACATGTGAGCGTCGGACAGGAAGTCTAGTCCTGGCCCTCTACGGAGGAAGTTACGCGGATCTTCGCATGGCGAACTAACAGTCCTCCTACGTGCACGCGAACTCATTCATAATCTTTCCTACCCTGCTCGAGATAACCTTGTGGATTGGATTTTCAAAATTTTCGTCGTCGTATTGCTTTTTTGGGGGAAAATCATTCATTTGGCATACGAACTCTGGAACGGGGTTGGTTAGATAATTTTTTATTTTTGTAATAACGAAGGATTCTTGAATCGTCTGATTTGAATTTCCCGCGCTAATACAATTTATCGTGGTATCAGAACCGATTGTAGCTTCGCGTGAATCTTTGTCGTTGTTGTGACGTGTTGTGATCGTTGCTTCTCTCGGAGGAGGATGAAAGACGTGTGTAAGGAGTATGATTTTAAAAAATTTATTTTTCTTCATCAATGTTTTTTTAATCCCCCCGCCTACTTCCCTGTTCTCATATAGGCCGGTCTTCGGGCGCATCCGCACCAGTGATTGTTACGTCAGAAAAAAGTCACGGGGCAAAAAGCGTGGATAATTTAAATTACATTTCTCATCATAACCCGCGAGCCGGTTAAACCAACACGGCCGCTTTTTGCCGTTGCACGCGAGAGAGAGCGAGTAACGTCCAAGGTACGAGAGAACGAGAGAGAGAGAGAGATAACGAAGCAAGTATACAAAAGCGCGTTATACTTCGGCGACAGAAATGTATTAAGGCGCCTCCACGAAGACGTCGCGGCGTCTATGGCCGATTCGTACTCGTGTGCCAATGTAGAACCGGAAAAGAGTCAAATTCTTTCTCCAATTTCTCAAGCTCCTCCCTATATGGATAACCATTACCGGATGTCACTCTAAGGACGTTAAAAGGACCTCTGACCCTAGTTTATATTTACGCAAATATACTGCCGCTCCTTAACCATTGCAATATAGCGCAAGAAGCTGGCTCAGATATTGCCGCCTTTATAATAAGACGCTATCGCATCGACAACGACGGCGGCGTCGGCTCTCTCCAGAGAGACCGCAGACCGAACAATGGACGCCGTGCGCGAGCCTGGCTACGTGTAACAAGGACTGAGAACAAGAACGGGAGCTGGAGGTCTGGGACCTGGAAGCTTGA
The DNA here is from genome assembly GCA_036026315.1 of Trachelus stipa. Classification (NCBI taxonomy): domain Eukaryota; kingdom Metazoa; phylum Arthropoda; class Insecta; order Hymenoptera; family Cephidae; genus Trachelus; species Trachelus stipa. The sequence continues at coordinate 1,195,878 of JAYRCB010000007.1, forward strand.
GCCGGGAGTCTCCACAGGGCGTGGATGGAGGAGCAATGCGCGCCATATATCAACACGTTCCCGATAACGAGGTCCCCGGGAGGCTACCGACTTCTGCCGCTGCTAAATCCTTGAGCCAACTTCCTCTCCCTCTTTACTCCCCCCCCCCTTACCTCTCCTTACCAGGTTTCTACATCGGGCCCTCTTCCTTGATCCCCATCCCGATACCACTCATCCACCGAGCTTTCAATGACTTTTCAACGATTTCCTTAATTCCCGTCCACATCGACCAACCGTACCCTAATTCTTATCCTACTTCGTATCGTCAACTTGTACACGCACCATTATCTATTTACCCGCTTACTGCACTGGCATACGCAATAACGTACGGTTAATGCCAACCTGCACGCTAATGAATAATGCAATTCTCGACAAATTTATTAATTGCTCGCCAAACCTTATTATCCGATATACCCGCGAACATGCAAATCGCCTGTAACGCGTTTCAATTTTATTCTATCGCATTGTTCGACAATGTTCTTTACTCTTTACGCCACGTGGAAACTGGTTCACGCTGCCTTCGGTTTACGTACCGATAACGTTATTTAAATAGAGTGAAATCTCGACTTGGAGGGGGAAAAAAAAAATTAAATAAAGGATTTCTGGGTATATTTTCAGGGATAAATGAAAAACTCGTTTGACTTTATCGACGAACTCCGAAAAACCTTAGTTTAAGGTTTTTGGATAACGGCTTCCTTGCGTTGTGAATAACCTTGGCTATCCCCATAAATACAGTTGTCCGGCCATCCGAACCAGTCACATACGGATACCAAGTTCGTGTGAACGCGCGCTTTTCGAATACTACATTGCTTGTCGACAAACATGTCGGCGGACGATAGAAATCCAGCCGTTAGATAGTAGCCAGGGATACATGGTCTTTGTATATATGTAGATACAAGACACCTACCAAGAAACTAAACAACTTTTAAAGCCAAAGTAGATTTATATTTCGTTATCCGTATATATTTCGATACCTTAAGTACCTACAAGCCTTAGCCATGTTTTACTTGACTCCCTTAAAAAAGACTCGAGGCTTTATTGAAATTTTATTGTCGATCTCCTTTATTCGTATTTGCCTCCAATTCGGTGTTGGTAATTTACGTACAAATTTGTCTTGTAAAATTCACGTATGTAAAACGGGACTGTGTATCGATACCATATCGATATATAATGATTGCATCGTTACTCGTGCTTCGTATGTCATTTATTCTTGATCCTTAAGAAGCCTCGTATTACATTGCACTCGGCATCGGACAGAATGCAATGATCGATAAAACAGCAATTGTGCCGTGTCGATGTGGGAAGACATTAAAAAAGTGAAAAAAATTATTGCCGATACCAGTCATGTACTATAACGATCTTCCGATACACTACATTGCATTCTGACCATGTATAGTGGGTACAATCCTGATAAAGATGGTATAGTATGTTAATGGACGATTACGATGTCGCCTAGAATTGTCTGTCCATTTATGAGAATTAATACTGGTTTATCGTACTTTGACTTTATTAGTCACAATTACAATGTAGTATTAATTTATTTTTCAATTTTTTTCTCCAGTTTATCATATAACATTTTACGCAATGAATTGCTCGATCTGTATGATCGATGCATATGGAAATATCTTGGGTGCGCGGAAAATCTCGTTTTTCTGCTTTTATATGGTAATTACGGAATTTAAAGGTATAACGCGTTGCGGTTTCCCTTGGCCGCGGGATCAAAGGAATAAAGGTTAATAAACCTATGTCCGACGGTGATCAGTGCCGCGTGATCGTAGTGACATTTTCAATTTGCCGTATTTATTATTTGTATCCTGAGAACGTCATTACCTATCACGCATCGGTTGGAAATTATTCATGATGATAAAGTTTTGCCGTTTTCCCAGTCGCGAGTTTGGATTCTGATGTGCGATTAGACGTTCTTAGGAGTTAGCCTGAAGGTACCATGCATTTTCTAGCGTATATATTTTAACGTGGCGTTAAAGGGGAGGCGATCTAGAAATTACCGAAAAATAAATAAATGGGACTTATCAGATCGGCCAGTGAATTCGGTGGGACAGTGATAAGTGTCCGACATGGCAGTCGGAGACTATCGAGTTCGATTCCTGATCAAAACTCGTAATTTTTCAAAAATTTCTAGCGCTCCCTGGAGGGCCTCTGGATAACTTAAATGCAGCAGGTGATTCGGGCCACCCGTTATAGCATATCATACACGTATAGGTATCTGTGTAATATAAGACGACGTGCGGGAATATCGTGCGATCAATATAGAGAAAAGAAAATTACTAATATACTTATAGTCCGATAAAATTTAGCGATAATCTCGGAATAGCTTCTTATAAATTATGTTAATTGTATTTATAATCACGCGACAGTAATATTTTGAAATTTACAATCACGAGATTTTACGATGAAATTTCGTCCGCGGGGGTAATAAACTTTCGTAATGGGTTATACCTACGCACCTGTCGTGTTGGTGTTTTTTTTAATTATGAAAAAAAATTTTAAATTAACATGACAAGTGCATTCAATAATAAATATAAAGACGTTATCATTGTTTAAGTTTATGGATACGTTAATACCAAGTGTCGAGTGTCGGCTATTAAGATTTTACAGTGTCATTTTGATTCGTAAATTTTATATTTTTATTCCCGACTGTACACCTGCTCGAAGGTGGGTAAGCAAGGGTAATTTTTTTTGGGCAATTTTCAAGTAATCCCATCCGTCAAACAAAAGACAGGAATTTCACGATTTTCGGAAACTCCTCCGACGCTTTGTGGTCACCGAAACTACGGCGGCCTTCGACTCAAACTGAGCGCTGGGCCTTACGCCAAGGGCCCGCGCATTTGTTAGGCACATTGTGGCGCATATAAGGCAATCGGGTATAAATCAAAGGGCTAATATACTGCGCGAGACTGGTAATGCAGCCGGCACTGGCGGAGGTCTTTTTATCGGCGGAGTAAGACAATACGCATTTACATACGCGGCTCTTAGGGAGAGTCCATCGTTGACTTGGCCGCGGGGGACTCAATGCCGAAGCATATGGGGGCCTTATTGGAGCGGATACCGCTGCACCATCGCTGCACCAGCAATTACCTGTGCCGTATAGCCTACGGGCTGGTCTTTGCCATTCTTTGCCAAAACGGAGAGGCGCGCTCACGTTTTTTGACTGTTTCACTTTTCGACGTCGTTTCGCGTCTCAGTATTTGAAATACAAAATTACTTTATCCGATTGGTAAATGTCATTCAGTGTAATATACGACAGGGAGTTCGGTAATAAATTAAATGTTACAAAATTTTTGTTGAATTTTTTCAAAATTTATTATAAAGTCCAAAAGCTTAATTGGACCCATAAAAATGACTGGATTCAAGAAAATATATTAATTAATATTATTAATGTTTGTGAGACGAAATTGAAGAGTTTTAAGGATAATTATAATATGTGAAAAATGATCGTGCGATATCTTTTTCTTTTCTTTTTTTTTCCGCTTCAAAATGTCTCTCCTGGGTTAACGAACGTCCCTTGGGCTCAGTCTTCATACATAAAGGCAACGAATTCGCGTTTTACTCGGGACAGGAGAAGCGGGTCCGGTTGACGTAGAAGAATTTAGGAAGGACGGCGCGAGCAAAGGCCCAGTTTGCCGAGCGGAGCATATACGGGCCCTTTGAAGTTCAAAAACAATGGCATTGTCTCTTCAGTCTAGCGAAGCTGCGTCGTCTGAGGAGTTTCTCGGTCCCCGTTGACTGCTTGAGGATTTAACTCTCTTCTTTCCTCTTTTTTTTCCAATACAGCAAAAATCGCCCGGGACGATCACAATCCGCCGATCCTACCGATACTCAAGGAATACAAAGGATCGGTAAGGGTTTGCCAATTTACATTTTTCATTTACATCCGACGAGATCGTACCACCTGCTAGCCTTCCGATTAAGGCCCCTGAGGATACCGATCTTTCAGCCTCCGAGTCTTCTTTTGCTTTATCCTTTTATTCTCATTGCTCTCTCATTGGCCTCTTCCACGCTTCCTCTTTCGTTCTGCTTTCTTATCGTATCGTTTCTTCTCACTCCCTCTTGATAAGCCACTGAGAAATTCTCTGATAAAAAATCAAGGATCTATCTTTTTTTTTATTATTTTTTTTTTAATGACTTTCTATCGTTCACTTTGGTGGATCGTTACTGTTACCGTTTGCCTGGTCTATTCGATTGCGCAACGGAAGTCGCTGAGGATTAATACCAACCCGTTGCTCGCGCATTGAGAAATCTTAGCAGACTTACCCACGTTACGAACGCGATTTATAATTAATACATCCTGCACCCGTACAGTAGCGCGAAGCATTTATCGAGTGACACCGATCGAGGCCTGGTCTTAAACTGGCTTATTAATTGCCACAATTAAAAGAGCGCGCCTCATTAATTATAAAGCGGGACTTTAATTCAGAATCATCAATTCATAGAGGAGAGTCTGGACCAGCAGGTTGCTTTATGATTAAATGCCAAAGTAAAGATTAAACTTGTACCACCGAATGCCCACTATCAATATCAATGTTATACCAGGTTCAATTAAATTCACTGTACCACCTGCCATATGTGTATACAATAATTATATATAATTATATACACACCTTATATAATCAAATCATTTTTTTCTTCACGCGTTCCAGTCGACGGTTTTGACGTTTCAGCTCGACTACCGTTGGCTCCAAAAAAATTGACAATTTAAAAAATTTTCTTTTCCCCCCCCTCCGCAACCCTTTTTTTTCTAACGAGGTCACGACCTCCTCAGAGGAAATGTCAGTTCGGACGATGCCAGTCTGCAGACTCCCGTCAGGAGATTCCCTGGCTGACCTCCCAACACGCTCACACGTTGAAAAGGTCAGATTCGTTTACATCAGCGCGAATATAAAGGCAGTTGTTTCATTCCGCGAAACTACGTGCCGCGGATTATCGCGTCGCGACGCGAGGAGGACGTCGTTATCTTCCGAGGATCCGCGCGCGCTTACATCATCGGAGAACTGATACGCTGAAAAAGATTTTACGACTGTGAGGATCGGGACTCGAAGGATCGCTTTGCGCAATTCTACGTGCAAATATGTTAACTACTTTTTACATTTTTGTTTTGTTATAAACAATTTTACAGAAATTTACAAGACCGTTTACGGTCTTGTATCTTCTGTAGAATCGAGTTTACTGAAACCTTTTTTTTTATTCTACGATTTAAATCAGTGACCATTTCCCGCGCTCACCGTGGGACAGTTCTCGTTTACATGAAACCACCTTACTGCTTTGCCTGCTGAAGAAGGAGGAGAACGCGAAATTGTTCTTGGGGAGGATACGTTTCTTTTATTTGTATTATTTCTTACCACGTAACTCGGTCTGACCGCAAATCTAGTTGAACTACTTTCTTATCACTCTAGTGACATTTCTTGCGTCTCTAGGGACTTTTGAATGGGAGTCTATTTCTACGATATCTCAATAACTTTTTATCTCTCGGAGAATCGCTGCATGTAAATACTTAATAACACGAAAGTCAGTGTCAATCCATACGCTGGGTGGTAGTTGACAAATTTTAAGGCGGATATTCAAAATTGGACAAACTCAAGATTAAACTGTTCGAGTCTGCAAGCCGTTTTTTAAAGAGCGACGACGACGGGGAATCGTATCGTGGTTAGTTGTCACTATAAAAAAAATTCTTGAGAAAAAAACAGAGGATCTAATCTCAATTACGTATCTACGTGGTCCAGTTGGCGGTTACAGTTGGCGGTGGGCCACACAATCGGACGATCGAGTTGGTCACGTCGTGAGTTCCCACCGCGACACACGTGGGTCGACGTGGCTTCGCGACCTCTTGACCCCACTGAACTTTTGGTCCAACCAGTACACGAAATGGCCAATCCCTCTTGCCATTTATCGTAGGTACGTGGCTGACCGTTTCTCAATGCAACGTCCGTATATCCATTAGGTGTACGAAACAGCATAGTGAGGTTAAAGGTATAGACTTTATCGCGTGACGTATATGCTTGAATGTCAGAAATACAATGATTTGAGTAAAAGCGACATTGAATTACAGAATAAAAGGCAAATCTATCCTGGTATTTCCTAATGGGATTTTTTTTTAAACTCAGTTCCGACGTCATTAGCTGGTAAGTTTCACGTGTGAAGCGTTTAATTTTTCAACGGTTGAAAGCCAGCTGCGGAGTGCCTGGCTGATGGTCCCGATGCCGGGGTCATAGGTCAAAGGTCCACTACGGGTCTTCCGTACACATCCATATTAAGTGGCTCACTTTCACGTACGCTTCACCAATACATTCCACTTGACACGGCCCTGATCCCGTGGTACTCGCTGCAAAAATACTTGCGTTTCCCAGCCGCAACACTTTTAATGAACCACGCATTCACATATGGTCACATTACGCTCTGGCTTGCCAATTGAAATATCGTTTGCGATACGATTCACCGTAAAAATAAAATAAAAAAATATTACATAATTCACGTCTAATCTTAACAGACACCAAGATCATTGCCCTATCTCGTCCACGGTATAAATTCCGGAACTCCATAGCTCGTAAGGTGAAATTTGATAATGCCAATATCAGTTTGAGAAAAAAATTCTAAAATTAAAAATCCAAAAATATATATACATATACAACCAGACAAAATGGTCGTTCTAAGAAAAAAAGTATCGTACAGTCCATTCAAAGTAACATATATAAAAATCCCCAGATAATTTACTCCCCTGGTGCACTATAGGGTTACTTCCTCCCCATATAGAATGTCACGAGACACAAGGTGGCCTTAGCGTAAGGTCCCCCAGAGAGAGAGAGAGAGAGAGTGAGAGTGAGAGAAAGGGGGAAACAAAAAATACAGTCACGAAGTAGAGACACACTATAGCTCGGTATTGTGTAGCTGCTGCGCTGGCTGACATTTGAGAGTGGGGTGGCGAGGAGGGAGTCGGGGTGGTGGGAGGGGGGTCCCGGGGTTCTCCGAGGTCGAGAGGGTCATAGGTCACGGGTCGTACGGCGTAGCCCTGACCTCTGACCTACCCCCTCTCTTCCTCTGGTGCTCTCACTCTCCCTCAAGAGAGACTGGTGGAGAGACCTCCTCCCCCCTCGCCCTACCATCCGGATCCCTACCCCGTATACGCTCCTGACTTCTTAGCCGCCTCGTTCGCTCCGTGCTCCACGACAGAACCGTCCGCTCGGTAAAAATATCAACATCGTCGCGAACCCGGTAGTTAAAAAACACAGGAACACGTGTGTCGCGAGCTCAATATCCTGTGACGTCAGTCGTCCGCGTAGACGTCGCGACGCTGGTGCGTGGGATAAAATTACTGGCTGCCTAGAGAGAACGCTATATACGTATAAGAAAATATGTGAAATATTGGATACGCCTGGATAAATCATCTTCATCCCTGAAGAAGATGCTGAAGTGATTTTCTCTATGGTCCATGAAGATACGTAGGTTGGTACTATTGTTATTTAATTTTTTTTTTAATCTCTGTCATACGATAACCTGCTACTACCCACTGCTACTACTCCCGTCCTTCTCCGTACCTCTTGTTGCACATCTTACTGACTGCTCCTATGGAATTTGCGAGGAAGGGCTCGACCGTGCGGAACCGCGAGTTCTTTCGACTCTCCCCGAGTCGGTTGACTTCTTGACATCGGTACGTTGTGAGATAATCGTGGTATGGGGAGAGCGTCGTGTCGAAGGTCGTCGCGATGCCGCCGGCTCGTCGGGTCGCCCGGCAAATTCCACACCGTGGAACCCCGGGGCCTGGGAAAGCTTCCCGACCTGGACTTGGGCATCTCTTCGGGAGTTTAAAAAATCGCAGCATCCCTCTGGACCACTTTTTTACAGATGGAACAAAATTTTACGTACAGTCTCCAAGCTTATCATATCCACACTTGTATGCTGCCGACAGATTGATTTTCTTAATGTGAATCTTCAGTATTACTCGGTGCGGTATAACTTTTGGAGATAACGATTTTTCGAAATTTTTGTTCGATAAAAAAAAGACGTGGGATAAATTAGTGATGGGATATGCGTTTAGAGGTTCGTTAATCGTCGAATCTCTTCCTCGGTGTTGACCTCGCGTGGGCGCGGGCCACGCGTCGCTAATTACGAGTAATCAAGTACGGTGCTGGGGCGTTATGCAAATTCGCGTTAAAGGGCATCGAGAGAAAGTGATTAGATAGAGATAGTTATATACATTTAATACGACGGTATAAATTTCACTGGGGACGTCTAATCTCGCTAATTCATCACACCGTAGCTGTGCGACGCGCTAGTCGCGTGCTGCCACATCGGGAGGTGGAATTCCGTGAAATGCAGTAGGAAAGGGTTAAAGGCGTCGGCAGGTAGCAAAGGGATCTGAATAAAAATTATGGAAAATGTATATATGTATATAGATAAATAATTACTATCTTCGACCTTTCCCTTGAAATTCTAAATCTCACGTGTCCGATCGGTTACGCAGTCTACTGCACGCTTGGCTGATTAGAACAGCTATAAGCAAAGGCACCAGTTTTACCAATAGCAACCTCCAAGGCGCTGCTTCTCTTACGTCCACAAGAAGTTCGAATCCGCACGACGCGTTTGCGGTTCTGGTTTTATCGTGAGTTAACAGTCTGTCCCTCTCGCCCACCTTCTCGTGCCTTCCCCTCTTACCTCTACTCCTTGGAACGCCGCCTCCTTAACCTCCACCACCTTCCGGAGGTCCGCCCACAAAGCGTGCTCCTTCGTTCCTTCTGCTTCGTGCGCCAACTCCCACGCCTAGCGCACCTTTTGCGAGACTTTCGTCTCTTGGGACTTGATCCTTCGATCGATTGGGATTAGATCATCATTATTATGATCTACGAATAGGCATTGATCGTTATCGATTATATTACCGACAGGTCTGGCGATGAAGCTCGAAGTAGTTTTTGAAAAATTTTTTTTCTCAATATTTCGATTCCCAATTTTTTTTATGGAATATAAATATCGATAATCGTTTTGATATTTTTTACCTGTTTTAAAAGTCAGAGTATCTATTAATTACATTTCATTGATACCGATGACTGATTAATAACCGATGTGAATTAAGTGGAGAAAATTCCTTTGAGGGTATGGCCATTATATATATGTCAAATGAGAAATATCGACTGGTAAGAGGGGAAATAGGAGTCACTGTGCAACATAAATTTAATGGCTAATGCGCAGAAAATTACTCGACGTCTTGCAGCCCCGCGTTGAATATTTGACTTTACGATCAGAATGCTGTTAGCGAGTGTGTTATCCTTCTTGGCCGATTTACACGAGAGCGAAGTTTTTCCTTTTTTCAATATTTCTTCACGAAAACATTTAATAAGCTACCTTAAACTCTCGAAGGGCAGCTTTCCACGGCAAAAAAGGTTCTCATTACCGGCGACACGCGACAGTACTGAAAGTTTGCAATGGTAGCGACAGAAAAACTAAGTGGCCATTAAATTCTTTATCGTCTCCCAAACACGTCATCGGACAGATTTCCCCTTCTCTTTTTTTTTTGTTTTATTTAATCCAATTTCACTTGGACTTCGCATTAACCGACGTCATTAACCTTTTTCAATGCAACCATCCCCACAGCCTCGAGTCCTAATGCAAAATGGTACCGGCATGCATTAGGCCAAATGAGCGCCAAGTATGAAACCAGGTAAACAATTTTTTTTATTACAAACCACGCTAAGCGGAGCCGCGCCCAGCCATGATCGTTATGCCGGCATATAACTGACCTTATATGCGCGAATATATTCAATATATTCAGCGAATACACTCCTATACGTTGCGTCGGGTAAATGCAATAGACACTTACCGTACCAAAGACGATGAAACTTCTAGAGAAGAAAAACTATATGTATATAATTGAATATAGGACAACAAAGTCCCATTCACAGTCGTCCTATGTACACAGGCAGGACTAGTATTTTTTTCTTAACAAATCCATAGGTGTTTGAAAAATTTCAAACGTTCCCTTCTAACCATACAATATTGACAGTGTACAGACAGAAACTAATCGAGCTTATCGACTTGGCTGTTTATGTACGGTGGTCTTTGATTTAAAGTCGACAGGAGTTGTTCAGGCTTCTAGCTGGCTGTATATTTGTCTGTATATATATATATATTTATCCATAGACAGTATATATACCTAGAAAGAGTACCTAACAACGACTTAATGCTCGGGTTGGTAAATCAGCGGATCTTGGTCGCTCGCTCTCTAGTGTACCGAGAGTTCAGTGAAGTTCTCAATGAGAAAAATCAGCGTAACACGCGATTGCGACGCGGGGCGTTGCGACGCTTCGATTGCCAGAGTATTATTAGAGTGCCGTCGATCGTGTCGAGTTGAGAACATAAATTCGTTCTTATGTTAGCGAACGAACCGGGGAGCCTTTTCATCAAGCGAACATATATATGTGTGTATATATATATAATTACGATAAGCCATTTCCGTTTTACCTGCTCTGTAAAGCCTTAAGATCCTTTCGCAATTAGGGGTAAAAATGCATGCTTCATAATGGCCGAGATATATAATTCTTATTAACGGAGGTATCGCATTATCATACGCGGGACAGATATATTGATATATCACTGTACACGTATGTGCCGTATGTGGGATATCGCGTGTAACGCGACTGTGAATGAATGAAATAGTACCGCCGCTGTGAAATGCTATTGGAGCCAAAGAGTCAAGAGTTTATCGATCGATTATCGGGGTGGAGGGTGTATGATAAAAAAAAAAATAGTTGGACGTTACTTCGAGAATATGATAAGTGTTACTTTGTGAATTGGATAAAACGACAGGAATATTGATTACACGTGGAATAATTATTACAGGCTTAATACGAAGCAGTGCCAAAGTCCCTTGGGCAATTAAATCGATATGCATATACATATATAAATATTGAGCGTGCGATAGGAGATAAAAAAAATAACGTCAATATAAGAAAAGAAAAAGGTCTCGTTCGGTAGCCACGGCACCCCACCACGAAGAAGTTGCCCGACAGAAAAGGTTTGCGTGTTATGGAAATGCGCGCGAGGTTCGAGAGCAACGTCCAATTAAACGTGCTCAGCCCGTATGAACTTTTATTGATTTAATTATCCCGTTAAGCGGCGGGGTTAAATAAATAGAGAGAGACAGGGTGGTTAGGAGGGGAGGTGAGGGGGATAGAGAAAAAAATATTACATATAAAGCAAAAAGTCACTAGATTGCATTGCTCCCGTATTTTCCTATTGGCGCAGACCGGGTTCTGTTACCAACCTGACGGAGATGAACTTTGAAAAAAAAAAGAATTTTTTTTTTACTCCTCGTACTCTCCATCTATCTGTATCAGGTTGGCTCATCCGTTTCACTCATTGCTACCACGGTTATATTCCTACCGTGTATATACAGCTACTTCTGCTACTGGTTTGCTTGATGCTCCTTATACTCTTGCTGATCAATTACGAGAGTGGCTCTGATTTATCGGTGTATTTCTAATCAACTAGCCGCGCGACCGGGGAAGCTGTATTAGTTAACCTTGTCAGATAGGTATGCTCCGCCCGGTCGTGCATGCTAAACAGGAACGTCGTGGGTGGTGGCTGGAACCGCCATGGTGCCAAGGATCCTCCTTTAGGATTCGTTAACCTATATATGTATACACTGGACCAAATAATTCACTAGATTTCCTATACGATTATCTCGATCGGATCTTTTGAATAAAAAGATAACACAGCTGTGAATGGTATACGCATACAGTGCAGCTCTTCTAATAATACTTCCGTATCCATTGTTTCAGGTAGCGAGAGGAACAACGGATTCCTGGACAGCATCTCTGCTACTGAAAATCTTGGTGAGTGAAAAAAAAAATTGCAATTTTTTTTTTTCAACTGCACTCTCTCAAATACCGATCCTTCACGTAAGATCGGCTTTACTTGCCAGCTTGAGTTCTCTCGAATCGTGCTGCGGATGAATTGATCCCCGACCTACGATAACCGTCCCAAGAGATGTCGGATACCCTGGACCAGGATTGTCAGCGACCTAGAAGCTCTCGGTGTATACTTGGATAGTACTTACTGCTGTATATGTATATATATTATGTATATACGTATACGCGTAAGAGATAGAACGCGTAACTTATCAGCTTAGGATGGGTAGGTATACGTATACCTGGTATACCTGTCTTGATTGAAGAATCTCAATGCTATGATGAAATTAGATCCTTTTGTCCAGCATCCTGATTGGACACGGTACAGAGCCACAGTCAGTCTGACTGGATACCGGGTCGGTATCTACTAGCCAGGCCACCCTGGGTGCTGATATTAGTTAGTTACCCCTTTGTTAGTTTCTCTTACATTCTACTGTTATTATTGTAACTCATGATTAACCCTACTCTATGCATATTACTTCTGTGCAACTGTTCTGCAATCACTATGGATCCCGTGTACGCGAAAGGAAGAAGCACTGCACGGGTATTAGATTGCTTGCTAATCCTCGATTCTTCCTCGTCTAACGAGTTTAACCTGCTAATGCAATGCACGTATCTGTCTCCACATGACTCGTCATAGGTGATAAGAATACAGTATAGTATCATTAACGATGAACTTTAATGCAGCGCTTACAATGCACACGAGCGAGTCCTGTTTTGCCTTGACCATTATAACCGTATATAGATATGTATATATAACCTAGGGATATTCAGTCCTGGAATTTTCTACGTTCCCGATACCAATTTCCATTTTTTTTCTTTTTTCATTTATCCAAGGCACGTGGCCGCCATTTCTATTGGAACGCGAACTCGTTACGGCCGACACTCCGAGACACGATAGTTGGCATGTACGATATTATTTACCAGACTGCTCGTACTTTGTACGTGATTTTCTAGGGAATTTTTTTTCTCCCCTTTTACTAACTAGTGAATTTATGTACCTGGACAGAGAATGAATTAAGTGCAGAGGTTGGTACGTACGATCGCAGTGACTGCTATATGGTCATTTGACTAATAAAAAAGGCGCTCCATTTCCTTGTCGCTGAATTCTTCGCCGAGAAGGCTTTTCGTATTTTTTCCCTTTAAATCTTAAAGGCGGTTTTCATTTGAAAAACGACATTGTCGTTCCCTGCGTCCCATATAGTCGCGGGTGCCTTAACGATTCGAAACCCTCCGGAGTTAACTGCCTGTAGAAGTAATAACACTCGGCAATCTAGTCCGGCAATCAATGAGTACGTGTTTATGTAAATTAAACAAGCTCCGCGCGAACGCGGCACGCAATGACTTTTTCGCTATGGATATCCATAGTAAAAGGGGGCGAATGTGCTGGGGGCGGAAGGGGGTGCGGGGGGTGGGGGGTGGTGGGTGCCAATGATAGCGACGATGGTGACGGCGAACGTCGACCAGGTAAATTTCTAGTCTCCATTCATCCCGATCGATACGATTAAGTCATGAGTATGCAGTTGAACGTATGAGTAAAAAAGCAGGCAGACACTCCGAGCATGATAAATTGTTAACGTGTGCGCGATTACAACGAAAAATCCTTATCTAGGCTGTCGACGCGATTAATACGTTATCGAGATGGTAAAATTGGAAATCGTCGAATATTTAAGACATTGGGACTTGGCGATTTAAAAAATTGTTTAAACCTCACTCTTGATCTTGCTCTTGGTCTTCATCCTGTTTTTCTGTACCCGGTGAAGACGCGTTTCACGCACACGCGTATGGCGCGCACATAATAAACATAATCGCGGTAGCACGATGAAGGAGGCCTTGGCCGTCTCCCTTCGGTCGTGCCCGGCACGCCCACTGCTACCACCACGGCAGGGAGAAAATATACTCGCTCGGCAATCAACGCTTTTACACCTGAGCACCGTACGCGAGATCGTAGCTTAAAGCCATTGCCTTGCTCCTGGGTTAGGTTAGGTTGGGTTCATCTTCAAGTTCCGCGAGGTCCTTACCTAGAAACTCTATCTCCGCCTCCTCTCGCGTCTCGCCACTCATCTCCTATCATCCCAATCTTTTTACTACGGTCTAACCGTACCTCTTGCACAGCCTACGTGCACCTAGCATCCTAGTTCAGAAGGTAGCCAGATCGGTAGACCTTACCGATCCTCTCTATCCTCACCGGAGAAACGACCTACCTACCCTGCATGGATTATCATTCGCTGATCTTTCGATACGCTCCTATTACTTCCACGGCTGCCGTTTGGCTTCCCTTACGCCACTGAATTCGCCAGATAGTTCAGTACCGGCTAGCCAAGCCTACCAACTACCATTTACGAGCTGAGCACTCGATCTCCTCTCGAACAGCTTCCGCATCTTGTTGCGTAAATAGGCAAAATGGTCCAGGTCACTTTAGCACGGATACGCACAGTCATCTGATCTTGCTACGTTTCAGCGATGGTACCCTGATACCTGGACGGGGCTATTTACGTCACTTTTTATTTAATAATCTTTTTTACCCAGTTTCTCAAAATTTTATTAGTCCAAGTCATTGTCATCCTCCTGCTCTACTTACCCTACCTCACCCGTTCCGATCTTCCGAGACCTGGGCTCGTACCAACTCGGTGGGCTCGCCGATCGGACTGAGGTGGGGAACCGCTCGCGGGCCCGATTCGAGAAAGGTGGAACCGGTCGATGTTTGATCGGATGCTACCAAGTCGTTACTCCGTACGTGCCAAACGGATTTGCCCTGGTGTACTCTCGTAGAGCCAGTCTCGTACGCATCGTACCGGTCTATACTTACAGCCCTAGGTGGGAGATGTGGAGCTCTCGATAATGATCCAATATACTGGTACATCCTCGTGAAGTAATTACAATGATGAGCGAACCGCTACTACCATGGGTTCCTTCCTCCCTTCCTTCCTCCACGTTCACCAGACTCTGAAAGGGATAGACGCTCCGATCCCAGTCCGACCACCACTTCTTCCTCTACTTATTCCTCTTCATCATCATCATCATCTTCTGTTACTTCGTTCTCCGCCGCTTTCCTCTTCTTCTTCTTTGACTCTTCTCTACCTACCACTCCTGCGCCACTAACACTGGCTGCTGCTGGCTTCACCGTCCGGCAGACCAACAAGAGCAAACATCTCTGAGGTCGTCACGGGGGCACGGAGTCACGGTGGATGGATCTCGCTCCAATCCCCCGGAATTATCACGGGGCCACCGCGAGTTCACTCGGCCGGAAGTGCGTCATCACGGTACGTGAGCCCAGATAGCACCACCCGCGATAGAGGATCTTCGTTTCATCTTTTGCTCTCGACGCGACTCGACCCTCTTCCTCCATAAGGAGCCTGAAGAAAACGGTAACCGTTCCGGTCGGTGGGATCTCCAAGGTCACGTAGCCACCTCGCAACTGCAGTTGGCTCGAAATCTCTCTCTCTCTCTCTCTCTCTCTCTCTCTCTCTCTCTCTCTCTCTCTCTCTCTCTCTCTCTCTCTCTCTCTC